>JAHBCN010001824.1:0-105298 GCA_019359885.1 Listronotus oregonensis | reverse complement strand
TGATCTCGAGGTCGTGTGCGTTAATACAATTCAAAACTTATGAACGTACCACATTCTAAGCATAAATAATTTTGTTAAAGGTCCGATCAAATAATTCATGTCCACGGCCAAGCTAAGCATTCTAACCAAAGTTTTTATTTTGAAAAAGATGGAAAGGAGTCAAAAACGGAAAATTATAAATATTACTCCAAATTTACTTTAAAATTAACAATTTTTGCAAAATTCGTTTGTAGTTGAGATATAAATTGTCAAAGCAGTTTTGAAGAGGAGAAATGGGTAGATTTTGAAGTAATTACTGGTTTAAATGACTTTTACCCCTTGAAGGGAGTTCTTTCTTTCAAGTAACCAGTTTTTTTCTTTATTAAATTGTTAATGTAGTTTCACTAATTTTCAATTAGTCTAACTTTAAAATGAAAAGAAAAAATAAATGTATGCAATTTTTTAAATACCTATGAATTTTAGGCATCCAATTTGTCAGAAAAATATTTAAGTCATTTGGTATTTATATATTTGAATTTAGTTCGTAGATCTTATGTAAGTTATTATGCCAAAGCATAACATTAAAAATGATACAATTAACTTTATTATTTTGTTAGGTAATTATTATTTAAGAATTAATTCTCAACAAATTAATTTTGCAAGCTATGCCTTGCTACATGTAACTTTTCACTAAGGGCTTTGAAAAATTGTGAATTTTAAAGTGGACTGGAATAATATTATATAGGTTGTAAGTGTTAAATAGTGTTGAATTAAATGCCAGAAAGATTGGAATTAAATGGAAAATATTGTCCAAACTCAGTAAGACTTCAAATTTTATTTGTTTTTTTTTTATGGATTTTAAGATTACCAGTTGCAGAAGGATTATAAATAATAGGATTGCTTTAACTATAAAAGCTAAGCTTTATATTTGGCACGTTTGCTGTAACTAATAAAAAAAAATATGTTCAGGGGATTAAAATAACATATTGATTTTTATTCATTAGAGTGTTACTTTTATTGATACATCAATTATTTTTTAATCATCCTAGAAATATCCCTACCAATAGGGGCAAATATAATGCTAAAGCTAGAAATAGGTATTATTTAAGACACCCATGGTACTTAGGTTAAAAGCCTTCATGAAATGTTCTTGGATTTACAAAAACTATTGATATTGTGTTTGCTTCTAAGTATTTATTGTATTATCTTTGGCCATAGTCGTAGCGAGGTACGGGCAGGGAGGGGCAGCTGTCCCCCCTTAGGAAAAGCGGTCTTTCCCTGGTAAACTGTGATTTTGACAAAGCTTCATAACTTGCGATGCTTCTTATAAGACCTAAGAAACTAACCGGCTTGAAGGCTGGCTTGTGAAATCCAACTATACGTGATGTGATCTCTAATATATCTTTTACATCATTTCTTACTCTAAAAAAATGTCACCCATAACGACAAGGTTAGCCTAGTTTTTATTGTTATAGAAAAATAAAATCATAAAACGTTTTGTGAAACCCAAAAAGAACTTATTAAAATAGTAAAGAACCCTAACTAAAATAGACATAGGAGCGGAGCTGGTTGGCGGGATATGGGGTGAGAGAGGAGTGCAACTGATCAGCCAATGTTGTTACTTCATCGGTCTCCGCTCGCATTCATTTAGCTATTTCTGATTTTCATATATATATATAAATATATATATATATATATATATATATATATAATATATATATATATATATATATATATATATATATATATATATATATATATATATATATATATATATATATATATATATATATATATATATATATATATATATATATATATATATATATATATATATATATATATATATATATATATATATATATATATATATATATATATATATATATATATATATATATATATATATATATATATATATATATATATATATATATATATATATATATATATATATATATATATATTTTTAATTACTACCTCTACTGCCCATGTAAAACTCATAAGGTAATAACAACGATCAAAACAAACAATATAATCCAGGATTTTCTTTTTCTGCCCCCCCTTATATACAATCCTGGCTACGCCCTTGTCTTTGGCTATCAATATTTCCCAAGTACTGAAGCATGCAGTGACATCTTACATTACTTTTTTTAATATGTTGTATTATCTCCACAAAAGAAGAGAGGGTGGTAGTCAGAATAATCTAGTGCCTATACATCCTCTGTGTAACTTACTTAGAAAGTTAATGATTACCACATCACTGATTTTATTAATAATCAAAGATTTTAAATACTATTGTTTACTTAAATACATGGTTTGAACATCCATATAAGTGTTGACCTTACTTCAGTCTTTGATTACAAATAAATGCTACATATAAGTAATCTATAACCCACAGATCTGTAAAAGCCACCAGCTATAATTTTGGGGGATACTGAGGTAATAGGAACTTGGGGTAATAAGAACGGCCCTCTATATCGGGTGTTTGAATAGTTTCATTCACTCAAGACAAACTGGGTGTGTGTAAGGCTATTCTAGGTATTATCAGAATAATTCATAGTATGATATTTAAGCAATGTTTTTAAAAGACCCAAGAAACATAATTTGGTCATAAGGCTATGGCTACAAGATTTTAAGTGTTTTTTATTTTTTCCCTCTCACTTAAAAATGTACACAAACTATTCTATCTATTTTTTTAATAAATGATAGGTAGTCATATTAAAATTTTTGTTTCTCCAAATCACCTGCTTCTCTGACCTATAATTCATAAAAAAAGCAAAATTGTTTAATGTCTTCGATAATAAAATACGAAATTTTAAACTTCTTTAACTTTTTTTTGATGAATTTTTGAAAAAATAATTTTATATTGTTGAAAACATAACAATAACTCTAATATAAGTGACAATGGTAGCAGTTCTGGTATCTTAATTTTTGCTTAACAAATTGTTAAATATAATCCATTGAAGTACCGCAACAACTAACAATTAAGTGACCCATTTCCTAAACCGATTGTCCGATTAAACTTTTTTTTGCTTAGGATAATAGGAACATTTGAGAAAAAGTTCTTATTATGCCATGACTGCATAACAGATATACAGCATGCACATAGATATACAGCTTATCACAGGCAAGTTTTTGTTACCCCAGTAGGGATAATAAGAACAGTTTATATGTGGTAATAAGAACTTACGTTTTTCTATTTAAATTAAAACTAGTGTATTCCTACTTATCCTTCCTTCCTACAAAGGAAGGATTCAGCATATGACTTTTCTGCAACAAAAAACCCATTTATCCACATATATTTTTTTAATAATATCTTTCCAAAAATCAAACCACCGAAATTGCAACACCGTATTACCCCAGTATTGTCCCCTACTTTTTATCAAAAATAATTTTTCAACAATATTTTTTAGAACCTATGCATTAAGTAAGGAAGCAGACATTGAAGGACTTGATTTAAAAGCTGCTGAAACATGGATATATCCAACAAACTTTCCTACTCGAGATTATCAATACAATATTATTCAGAAGGCATTACTTAAAAATACCTTGGTAAGTAATAGTGCATTCTTTAAATTAATGTAACATGCAAATAATATGTTAGGGGTGTTGACCCTGAGTCCTTCAGTCTATTGTTTGTAACCAATATATTAATGCTTGAAAGGTGCAAGGTCATAAACAACAAAACAGTAATTTTACAGTAACTAAAATGTTGGGTTGTAAAACATGTATCACTTTTTTTGAATTTTTTTTTAATAAAATAAAAAATACAAAGGACCCAAAAAGTCTGTTACTTTGTTTTGTTCATACGCATTTTTTAAAAAATAGCACCTATTTTTTGAAATTATTTTAAGTTAATTTTTCAATCAGCTGTAATTATAATTAACTTTATCAACACAAATCTCACGACGAATAGCACGAAACCCAGCTTATTAGATGAGAAGAAAAATATATATAATGCAGTGATTGTAAAAATTTAGATAAATTAGAACCTGTTTGTTCTGTAGGTGTTTACAGAAAATAGATGATTTTAATGAATTGAATTAAAATGTGATCCATGAGTTTATTTTGGTACTAAGATCTGTAGATTGTTCACATTATGCTATTTTACTTTGATATTATATAAAAATAATAATCAATGTTAAGTTATATGGAGGCAGAATAGTGGTATAAACCCCTGATAGCAGAAATTAGAGTTCAGTGATAAACTTTTTGTAATAACTACAACTTACTGTAAGAAAAGCTAAGAACTGTGGCAATCAGTGTTGTGCTAAATTTCAAAAAGTTCCCTATGAAGATAAATAAATTGACTGTTTACTTGTTACTTATTTAGTGAATGCAGGAATGTGCCAATGAATCTGTAGGTACAGATATAAATGGAGTAGCTGAGTTTAGAAAAATCGTTATCAATCTGAATCTTGACTGTAACAGAAAAACAACAGCTTATTTAAACTAATAAGAAAAAGTTAATTTTGATTAGAAACAATATTCATATTTAAGTAGCAGCACAGAATTTCGAAAAACTATAAAATCCAAATAAAAAATGAATTGGATAACTAATGCAAGGAAATATTTTCCTATTAGACTATCACTTCATTGAAACTGTGTCATAACAGTTCGATGCCTACTGTTTATAAGAAGGTTATTGTTAAGGTCTAAAGTCTAAGGCTGTTAAGAGTTCCATTATAACATATTACTACAGGACAATCTGATTGCATGAAACCAAAATTAGTTATTGGCTCGGTAAAGAAACATTCTTTTTAGTAATGAGACTTTGATTTGGTTTAGTAAGTGACGAAAACAGAACCAGGGCACACATAAGCCTCACACACAGACTAGAAAATTCCTTTTGAGCTACTCCATGTTGTGGTGAACATAAATTTTGCTGCGTGATATAATATACGGCCGAAGAACTAAACTAATTCATGTTCTAAGAATAACCACAGATTAGCATTACCTTTAAAATGTAATCAACCCCGTAATTCTTTCCCTATGTGAGAAAAGAGGTAAACAGTTTATTTTTACTGATAATAATATGTGGCTCCATCAGACAAGTTTAGCAAGTTTTAGAGGACATCAGCATTTCCGATTAAATTTGCCACCATTTTCCATTAACATGAACCCCAGCGAATATGTGTGGTATTATGTGCTGAGAATAATTTTTAGGCTAACCATCTACTTTATCAGTTGCCTTCTCCTATTTGTGTTTTTTTTAATTAATTGTTTTTTATTTTGTTTAGTGAAAAAACCAAAAAAATAAAACGGGTGGTTTTATTTTTTTGGTTTTTTCACTAAACAAGGTGTTTCTTTCATGTTGGGAAAAATTTTACAGTCTCATTTTATAAAAATTCGAAAACCGGTCCTAATGTATGTCCTAATCTTTTTAACTTTTAAAGTACAGGGCAGTAAAGTTTTAGAAAAAAAAAAGTAAGTTTAGATAAAGATAGACACTTGGAATCTAGGATAAATGTTAATGTTTTCAAAGGCTTTCTTAAAACAGTATTTGTAATCCTCTGCTTCCCTAGGAAAGGGTTGAAATCTGCAATCCTTAATGGCTTTTCCATAGTATCTTTTTTTTGGGGTTGAAAATTTGAAATTAAGGAAATGGTACTAAACAAAAACTTTTTGCCTTGTGCATTTTATTCGTAAATTATGCCGTTTTCGAGTAAAGAAAATAAATACATGTCACACCATTTTTTAAAGTGTAAAAAAATCATCGAGAGTTGCAAATTTGGATGCTTTCGTGCGGTAGCATATTATTACAAATATTGTTGTAAGAAAGCCTGATAAAAAATAAACATCTATCCTAGATTTCATGTGTCTATGTATATTCACTTGTATAAAAGTCTTAGAAACATTGCATTTTATTTCTTTAAATTTTACCGCCCTATAGATGGTAAGTTAAGAAGTTTAGGACGAGGTTTAGGATATATGATTATAAACATATTTTTTTTTTTAAATATTTATCCAAGAAGTCCGCCTGATAATTATAGCAATAGAATATATGCAATATTAAAGAAACACCTTGAATTGTAATCAATAGATATGATTTACTTTTATATTTGTAAATTTGTTGTGGTATACCTTTAACTTTTTAAAAATCTTATTTCATATTACTTACAATTGTGGGGTTATAAGACTATTGAAAGTCGGTGTATTTTTATTTATTTATTTATTTATTTATTTATTTATTTATTGACTACAAAATTACAAGATGTTTACAATGTTTACAATAAAAATTTTGAAACTTAACAAAATGCTTTTTTATAATAATAATAATGACACCTAGGTACTTACTGCACCTGTATGTGTCGGTAGAACTCTCTTAACTAATATTCAATATATAACAACAATATCACACCAAACAATATTCGAAATAAACCCGAATTACAAACAATAAATAAATCAACAAATTTTCCAATTCTAAACGAGTTCTTTCAAAGTTTTGTTCCATTTTAAATTAATTTACTGCATTATTTTAATGAAGGTATTATAATTATCAAAAATATATTTCCTACAATGTTTACTAAAAATCTTATGATTAGAAATGTCTCTGATTTTAAGTGGCAGTAGATTGTAGAATTTCGGCGCCAAAAAGTTTACAAATTTTAATGTTACTGTTTTTGTACAATCAGGAATTACAATATGTTTATTTACATTGTTTCTTGTTTGGTGCCTATGATTAACAAATTTTTGTAGTATCTCTTTTTTATGTACATACATGGATGCAGCATGCATATACAATGAGTATATATTACCAATTTCCCTATTATACAGTAAGCTAGTTGGGTAGAGTCTATACTTATTAAATATTATTTTCAGTATGTAGTTTTGTACGATCAACACTGGCCGCAAATTACTTTTATATATGCCTCCCCATAAAATTAAACCATATCGCACTAAAGATTCTATCAAGGATTTGTACACTAATGTTAGTATTTTCGGACCAAGAAATTCCCTCAATAAGTAGAACTTGTAGACCAGGTTTCTTATTTTTTTTGTTAGGTATGTTATATGTTCGTTCCATTTTAAATGCTGATCAATGATTAAGCCAAGATATTTAGTTTTTGTTACTGCTTTAATTTCTTGTCCATGTTCATCTATTATTAAAGTTTCAAAATTAGGTCTGTTAGTTTTGTTTATTGAAAAAGCTATATAGTTTGTTTTTGCTAAATTCAATGATAACTTAAAGGATTCCAACCATCGTTTTACCATCCTAAAACCCTGTATTGCTTTCTCTTTACATTCAGTCCAAGTTTTTCCCGTGAACAAAAGAGCGGTATCGTCGGCATATGATATGATTCTACCATTAATATCCAATTCAAGCAAGGAGTTAATATATGTTATAAACAATATTGGTCCTAATATTGTTCCTTGTGGTACTCCAGTTTTTATTATTTGAGGTCTGCTAATTATGTCATTGATTTTTAAATATTGCTCTCTTTTCTTGAGGTAGCTGTCAAAGACCTCCAGCGCCACTCCCCGAACTCCATAGTGTGACAACACCTCCAGCAGCCCTCGGTGCGGCACCGTATCAAAAGCCTTGGCCAGGTCAATAAATACAGCTATACTTTTTTTGTTATTATTGAAGTTGTTAATAACTTCCGTTGTTAAAGTGTATGCTGCATCGGTTGTGCTCAATTCCTCTGTAAATCCAAATTGGTTTACAGACAGGGTGTCATGTTTTTTTAGAAAGCCGATTAGTCTATCCTTTAAACATTTTTCAAATATCTTTGCTAGGGTACTAATCAGGCTAATTGGACGATAGTTCTGTATCTTTGATTTTTCTCCTTCTTTAAAAATTGGTGTTACTACAGATTCTTTAAAGTACCTTGGAACTTTGCCTGTTTCAAATATAAGATTAATAAGATACGTTAAGGGTTTTACAATGTTCAAATGAACAAGTTTAATAAGTTTTGTTGAAATTCCATCTAGACCAGGGGCACTATCGTTTTTTAAAGTGACTAAAGTTAATTTAGACTTACATTGTTTTTAATTTTTCGCTGTGTGATGTAGGACCATTTACCTAATTTATGCTCAAAATAAAATTAAAATTTCTTTTTTATAGACATTGATATTTGCAAGCAGTAAAGAAAGTCAGACATTTTCACCTTAAGTTAAATATTTGATTGCTGCTTCTCAAATATTAAAATATCAGTAATATGTTATTCTAGATGCTATAGTTATAAATTTATTTGTTAATGAATAATCTTTAATATGCTTCTAGCATGACTTTTTGGCCATGGCCTATTGATTAAATATTGTTTAAATCTATTTAACTGTGTTGTCTTAATTGGACCTTACTCCCATACTAAACTTAAACTGTGTCAAAATATAAAATACAGTTGCTGTTATTACATCTAAATATTTTTTGTGTTGTTAAAATGTTAAAAAAGCCGACACATAGAGGTCCGTTTTTAAACAGGTCTAATATAGCTCTTTTCTTTGTATGTTTATTTAAAAAAAAAACTATACTTCAAAAAACCAAACTAAATTGCTAAAATAGAAACAACTTGTGTTTATTGTCTGGATGATAAATAAACAAACGATTTTACAAGTATATTAAGTTTTTTTGTGTTTTATATTTTAACAGGTATTATTATTTTTAGGTAAGTTTACCCACAGGTTTGGGTAAAACTTTTATAGCAGCTGTGATAATGTATAATATTTATCGATGGTATCCTCATGGTAAAGTTATTTTTATGGCACCAACAAAACCTCTGGTAAAGCAACAAATAGATGCATGTTACAATATAATGGCAATACCACCGGAAGTAACAGCAGAACTGACAGGTAAACCTAAATTGTTTTATTTATACAGTAAATTTCGTATATATATATATATATATATATATATATATATATATATATATATATATATATATATATATATATATATATATATATATATATATATATATATATATATATATATATATATATATATATATATATATATATATATATATATATATATATATATATATATATATATATATATATATATATATATATATATATATATATATATATATAAAAGGTGTGGAAGAGAAAAAACTTTTTTAATTTTGATTTTATCGAAAAAAGCTACTCTTGATAAAAAATTTTGCTACTTCCAAAAAGTAAGATTGGGATAGAAACATTTAACATATTTTATATGCGGTGTTCAGAAAACTGAAAAAACTTCAAATGGTTCAAGAGTAAAGTGCATTTATTTAAGAAGATATGGAAATAATTTACTAGGAAAAGTTGTTCAAAATTAAAAGGTAGTCTCTAATACCAATTTTCGAAAAAATCGGCCCACTTTTATTTTTTGTGTAATTAGATTTATTTTAATGTCAATTTATTATCAAATTTTTTGCTGTTAAGTAAGCATTTAGAGCTGACGATACTGCAGCTAATAAATTATAAAAGCGAAGTGTCAATAAAGCTTGTCACTATCAACGCCTACTAGTACAAAAATTTGGAATTAGTTAATTGATAATGAAATTTTAATCACAAATAAATAAAAGTGGGCCGATTTTTTCGAAAACTGGTATTAGAGACTACCTTTTACGTTTGAACAACTTTTTTTAGTAACTTATTTCCATATCTTTGCAAATAAATGCACTTTACTCTTGTACCATTTTAAGTTTTTCAATTTTCTGAACACCGCATATAAAATATGTTAAATGTTTCTATCCCAATCTTACTTTAAGAAGTAGCAAAAATGTTTATCACAAGTAACTTTTTTCGATAAAATTAAAAATAAAGAAGTTTTTCCTATTCAACACCTTTTCCGTGGACACACCAGTACGTCCACGGAAAAGGTGTTGAATAGTAAAAAACTTCTTTATTTTTAATTTTATCAAAAAAAGCTACCCTTGAAAAAAAATTGCTACTTTTTAGAGTAAGATTGGGATAAAAACATTTAACAAATTTTATACGCGGTATTCAGAAAATTGAAAAAACTTTAAATGGTTCAAGAGTCAAGTGCATTTATTTGAAAAGATATGGAAATAAGTTACTAGGAAAAGCTGTTCAAAAGTAAAAGATTTTCCTAATATCAATTTTCAAAAAAATCGGCCTACTTTTATTAATTTGTTATAAAATTTATTTTAATATTAATTAACTAATTCCAAATTAACAATTCATTATTGTACTAGTAGGCGTTGATAGTGACAAGCTTTATTGACACTTCGCTTTTATAATTCATTACCCGCAGTTACGTCAGCTTTAAATGCTTACTTAACAGCAAAAAATTTAATAAAATTAATATTAAAAATTTAATTGATATTTAAATAAATTTATTCACAAATAAATAAAAGTAGGCCGATTTTTTCGAAAATTGGTATTAGAGACTACCTTTGAATTTTGAACCACTTTTCCTAGTAACTTATTTCCATATCTTCTCACATAAATGTACTTTACTCTTGTATCATTTTAAGTTTTTTCAATTTTCTGAACACCGCGTATAAAATATGTTAAATGTTTCTATCCCAATCTTACTTTTAGAAGTAGCAAAATTTTTTATCAAGAGTAGCTTTTTTCGATAAAATCAAAAATAAAAAAGTTTTTTCTCTTCAACACCTTATATATATATATATATATATATATATATATATATATATATATATATATATATATATATATATATATATACATATATATATATATATATATATATATATATATATATATATATATATATATATATATATATATATATATGTACATATATACAGGGTGTAAAAAGTATGATGCTCACGATTTTAATGGGCGATAGTGGAGCTCAAAACAAGTCGAAAAAGCCAAGAACATATGGGTCAAAAGTTAATTGTTTTTGAAATATGGCCTTTCAAAGTTTAAGAAAGTTGGCAACACCGCGCCGGCTTCATTGCAGCGAGTTGAACGACAAACGTTTTTTGCGAGGTTTAACATATTTACACTTTTTTTAAAGAAATGTTTATTTACATACAAATAATACAAATTATTTCTTGCAATTTATTTTTATATTTAATTTGGAATTAAATTTAAGTAAAAAACAATAAATTATTGTTTGGTTTTTATTTGTAATTAAAAAAATAATTGCACTTACCACAAGAATAGGCTTAATATCCATTTTAAGAACACAAATTATTATGCTTTAAAACAGCACTTTTTATTTTTCTTAAAGAATAAGATGTCTCGGTCGCACACATTCCGTTTTCATAACTCTTTGGTACCCTTGCACTACGTTTGCCTTGAATTTAAAATATATCGGCATATTTATCCGATTTAAAAACAAACAAAAATATCGCGGCCGGGCCGATGAGCACAATATACAACTGACTACTTATCGCACAAAGCTTCTGGGTAGCTCTGTTGTCAATTGTTTTTTAAATTTTTAACTGGAAAAAAATATATTAAAAAATTATTATTTTTTTTTTTATTTGCAGACTGAAACATTTAAAACTGACATTTTAAAAGTTTATTTTATTACCAAAGGTTTTCAGAAATAACTGCTTTCAAAGTTCTTATGGGGTTTAATTTTTTTTGGTTAGCCGATGGGAAAAGGACGTTTTAAATTTGGATCGTGTACTTTAGGTACATTTTTTCCCAGTTCCATTAATGTTGTCCCAATACCGAAACACGCAGATATTGTAGTTTCGACAACGCGGTAGTGCTACCATGGACGTTATACTATAACTAGATAACTATTACCTCTTAAATACCCTCCATTAATTTCTGGATAATGTCATTGAGAAAGAACTTTTATTCCAAACCATACCCAAGAACACATGTTGGTTACTGCCAGTCACTCACCCTGTTACTGATCGTGCCTAGCATGGCTTGTACTGGTAATACAGTTTATGATTTTTATGCTACCTTAGACTATTCGCGTTTTAGGTGCAAAAGCCTCATCATCAAGAAGTGACATTTGGGCAGAAAAAAGAGTATTTTTTGTTACGCCTCAAGTCCTTCAAAACGATTTGAACAAAATTGCAGAATTAGGACCCAAAATAAAATGTTTGGTATTTGATGAGGCTCATAAAGCCAAGGGAAACCATGCCTACTGTGAAGTCATTCGCAGACTCCTTGAACAAAATCACAGGAACTTTCGGGTATTGGCTTTAAGTGCGACTCCTGGAAGCAATGTTAATGATGTATTAGAGGTAAGTCTCACTTGCTTAATTCCCCCAATCTTTAAATATTTATTTTTACATTGAATCTTTAATTCTTGCAGCCGCACTAAAAAAGATTTAGGGTTTAAACCTAGTCTATTGCCGTGAAAATTAAATCTTCTTTACCAGTTGTGTTTTCTTCATGACAATATTATAATTTTTTTGATATCATGTAGACCTTTTTTTTTTTTTTATAAAAGTGATGAAAATATAGAGGTTTTACCCTAAAATCAATATATTTATTTCTTTTATCTCAAAAATAAGTATTACATTTTAATTTGTTCAAAATAAAAAAAAAACTATTTTCTTGCCCTACATTGTGTATTTCAAAGCCTAACAGACCAATTCTTATAGTTGTCAGTTTAAACCTTTGAAAATGATTTTAAATTTAGTCTATCTTAATAAATATTATTGTTAGTACTTCATATATGCTAATATTAAAATGACTACTAAGTGTCGTCAGATGCGGTAGTCGGGAGATACTCTTCTCTCGCTACCTTCTTGATTCTCTCAAGGTCTTTTACCAGGATTTTACTTCAAACCTTTTTTATTTCCAATAAAAATCATATCATTATATTATAAGCTCAAACGCCGAGAAGAGTCGAGAGACAAGAATTTCTAGTCTCTCCACACTCGACAGCATTACTAACAGTAGTAAAACTATGCAGGGACTACAGGAGGGAGTGGAATAGCAATGCTTCAAAAACGGGGATTGTTTTTATGTAAAACTCCGTTCTAAAAGGTGCCACAAGATGGTGCAGTTGCTGTTCATATGGGCACTAGGGTTGCTATAAATAATAAAGTAAAAGCGGAATATTTATCAACCTTAAAAAATAGCAAAATAAGATATACTACTTAAATTTAAAGAGTTTTTCTTTAACAAAAACAATCTAATATAATTTTCTAAAAGTAACATAAAGAGTGTTATAAGTTTCCTAGAGTATTCTGTAATATTAATAGATATAACATAATTGTTATTTTATTATGTATTTGTGGGCTTAATAATAGACATATATTATTGATATTATGGAGGTTAAGCCATTCGGCCCGGCAGAAGGGAATAATATGTGCTTATCACAGATATCAAGAATATCGGCCCATTAATCCATGGTGAAATGAAATCTAATCTAATCCAATCCATTTTCTCTATCGCTCCGCGTGCTTATCGGTTGGCCGTCCAATCAGCACGCAGAGCGAGAAAGTGATTGGACTTAATGTCGCTTTTTCCTTCTTGTACGCTGTTCGCACTGACGAGCAGCAAGGCTGCATCTAGTCGATATATGCTCAAGGGACCCGTGAAGAGATATATTAGATATTAAACACTATTATTTACAAGATCATATGTTAAGTTGTAAATGTTTGATATACCAGGAGACTTTAAGATCTTTTTCAAAACTCTCAATCTTTTACCGAAATGTATCACATTTTTCTTAAAAATCGTAAAATTGTGAAAAAATATGTATCAGACTATTTTGGCTGATTAGTGAATAATGGCTATAATTTTAAGCTGAATACTATTCTACTAAATTTATTATTTAATAATTCCTTGTCATATATTTTTTAGAATAAGGATTAAAAAAATGAATATTAAATCATGTTAAAAAATATTTCTCTGTTTTATCTTACAAAAACTTTAAAAATTAAGAAAATGCCTTTTAAGTTACCTCTATGACGTAAAACTATTTAAGCTGTTAACAAACGAACATTTGTTTACTTTCTAATTGCCCTAGGATAGAGACCTGTAGGTAGAGACCATAGTTTAAAGATCATAGCAAGTTATTTCACTAGCTGCGGAACCTTTGTCTGGCCTAATATAAACACGGTCCGCCGAAATTCCGGAAAGCGGTGCAGTCTTTGTTGCTACGAGGGCTTGCACGACGGGCGGCGTCGTACGAATTGTTACGATACCTTACAGGGGAGACTTAAAAAGTAAATTTTGTGTTTATTAAAAATAGGATGGCAGGAATAATTTTAATACAAAATAACTATAGAAAATAAGCCGCAAGGATAATAAAAAGCATATGATCTCTTAAACAAATATAATATATATATATTTAAATAAAAAAATACTGAATATGTAACAAGCATAGATACATAGTTCCTCTTTAGCAACTCAAAGAAATGATAAATTAACAGTATGATTTAAAATAATAAAGAGCCTTAATTGCTTATCGTACAGATATAATACACATGAGAATCTTATAACTAAAGTACATAATTGTATACAAACAAAATTACAAATTCTTCAAAGTAGTAAGTTTTGAGTTTTGTAAATTAATCTTAAAAGTTTTTATATCCCGATTTGCAAATTTTAATGTTAAATAAATTTGTACCCTTGTGTATAAGGAAATGCAGTAATTGGGTGGAAAATTACTACAAGGATGGATTAACGAGACATTTTGAAATAGATTTTTTAATTTTCCTCCAATTACATAGTCTCCGGCCATTTCATTAAAAGTTTTTATAAATATACAGGGTGCCACAGATTGAGTGCATGCATGGGGATCTCGGAAAACCGTAGAGATGCACGAAGTTGGTTAAATTATGGCAAAGTTGCGCATTTAGGTGCCTTACAACATGCCGATTAGAAAGTTGTAAAACTCCGAGTACTTCCGGAGATATCCGGAAAAAACCGAAATTTGCTGATTTTGTTTTTATTTCTTTCTGACGTTATTTAAAGAGATATGGAATAACAAAAGACACTTTCTCATGGCTACTTCTTAAGCTCTACAGAACAGCGTTGAGAGATTTTCCGTACGACGTTTCGTTTTTGTTAGACCATCATCAACTTTATTTTTTTAAATACGAACCTGGGTTTTTTATTTAATTTTTTTGAACCTCTTATTATCCCAATTACAAAAATGTATAACACTTAATATTTATTAACAAATATGGAACGCCCCTATAAGAAATGATGTGCGTTCCTTGTCTTACTCATTGTCTCTTATGCAAAATATGTTTATTTAACAAAAAAATATTAAGTGTTATACATCATTGCAATTGGGATTTTAACTGCTTCAAAAAAATGCAATAAACAATTGAGTGCCGCATTTAAAAAAATAAAGTTGATGATGGTTTAATAAAAACGAAATGTCATACGGAAAATCTCTCAACGCTGTTTTGTAGAGCTTAAAAAGTGGCCATAAGAAAGTGTCTTTTGTTTTTCCATATCTCTTTAAATAACGTCAGAAAAAAATTAAAACGAAATCAGCAAATTTCGGTTTTTTCTGGATATCTCCGGAAGTACTCGGAATTTTAAAACTTTCTACTCGGCATGTTGTTAGGCACCTTAATGCGCAACTTTGCCATAATTTAAACGACTTCGTATCTCTTACGGTTTCCGAGATCCCCATGCATGCACTGGAATCTGTTGCACCCTGTATATAAAAAATAAAATTAAAATATGAGTTACCTATAATAAAATTATGCCAAAAAATAATTAATAACATTATCAAAATAACTAAACACCAGTATACATTTTTTGAAAGACCAGAAAATGGCTAATTTAAGCATTTAAAATTATACTTAATTCTATGTAAAAGTTTCTGTAAATATCATATTACAGCTTTTCAATAAGTCTACGTATAACTGGACTCCTGAAACTAAGATGACTATAATAAATATGTTTATTGCGTGTTTAATTTCACAAAAAGTTGCACAATGTTGCAAAAAACATCATTCTCGGTCCTTATAAATTAGCGAGTATCCTCCTAAAAGTGTGGACTTTTAAAAAGAGTTGCTACACAGTAGTATGTTAACGTATCCTTTTTATTGTTCATATCTCGTAAGCATACAAACCCAGCCCCCAGGTCCTATCCTTCCATATATAAACGCAATTATTGTAAAAAAAAGAACCCTACTTAATTAGTAATTATTAACAATACCCCTTCATGTGGGTCATTCCTTTATTGGTATAATCTTTTTTACGACAGCAATAAATCCCATAAAAAATCGCCCTTCGATCCGTCGGCATCTTTCTTTATTCCTTTATTCCAACAGAAACCAACACATATGTTAAGACAGAGGTATGGAGCCTAATATAGGCATATTAATATTTTACAAAAGAAACAAGTTATAAACTAAAAAAGTTTCACAAACGAATGATAAGGGTATCTTTTTGACGCCCTCTTTTTTTCCATTCTCCGAATTCACCTACCACACACTCGACTAATGAAACAAAGTATTTTTGTCTCAATCAGTTACATTAAAAGTTTCTTAAATAACGTTTTTTCATTAGCACTTTTTATGCTTAACATTTGATGTCGCTTCTACATTTCAACTTCGACGTTTCGTTTTTGAAGTACCATCATAAACTTTATTTATATATATGTCTATATATGTATGTATATATATATATATATATATATATATATATATATATATATATATATATATATATATATATATATATATATATATATATATATATATATATTATATAACTAATATACTTTTTTGCGGGTCCTTATAAAAAAAATAAGTTAACGATGGCTTTTCAAAAACGAAAAGTCGCACTTATATATAAAAACGCCATCGGTTGAATTTTAAAAGGGCCAATAAAAATGCGTTATTTGTTTTTAATTATTTTTTAAAGTCAGTTTTTTTTTCTAAATACCTATCTTAGGAATCAAGGTCGCAACTTTTTCCCCAGTAAACCGAACCTGTACCTCCAAATACCACCTTAACACTGATTAAAATAATTTTAATGAAAATATATATTTAATAAAAGTAGATACAAAAGAAATAATTTTCTTACCTTTTTGCATCTTTTGGACATCTGAAAAATTATATATCACCACCTGATTTATTGGAACAACCCGGCACCCTAACAAGAAGTCATTTTTAACAAAAATTTAATATGTATGGAAATAGTCTTACAATTAAAAAAATAATAATAAAAAAATACAAATTAAAATATAACTGGTTATTGTATATACACTAGTAAGAACAAAAAAACACCAAGAAATCACTAACTTTTATATAACGACACGCTAAAAAATCGATCCACCCTATACAACTCGTCGACATCGCACGCCCTAATCTATCTGGGATACGGTGTACATCCGCAGCAAACTATTTTGCTGCGGTTCAGGCGGGGATGAGACGGGACGAATTTCGCCCGAGCGGCGAGTGGTTCTACTGGTCTGTTGTCCATATACTGTGGTAGAGACCTAGGCTTGTATCAGGTAAGACGCGAGTTGGAATCCCACCTATTCTTCACCTTTTTAACAAAACAATAAATAAAAACTATTATTGCGTTATTAAAATACATTAGGCTGCTAAAGTTTTATTAGGTTCGGTTGGTTTATTCCTTTTTAATTGGTCTTAAAAAATTATACCAACGGAACCCAAATTGTTTATAGGCGTGTTGTTAAATTCATCCAGATGGTTTAGCGCTGAAGTCTATCGTGACTTCACACTAGATTACCACTAGTTTTATCCTTGTCCATATAATACTAAAACAACGGCCATCTTTCTTTAGCGCTGTTCCGTCAATTAATTTAAAAACGGCTTGATGAAACAGCGATTAGTGCGCACGATTCATCGATGAATTTAACAACACGCCATATGCGCTAGTCCACTAAATTATCTTTCCAAATATAGCTTTTTATTATCAGACAGGGCCGGATTTAACTTTTTGCCCCCCTATTATGTCAATATTTTTTGAATGTCGGAACAAAAAATTTAGCATTAAAAGTATGTAAACTTCACTAGTAATTCTTATAAGCATTTAATAAACAAATTTCATAATATCAAATAAAATATAAATTAGAATGTTAAAACAAAGTAGTCTTTTTTTGAACTATGTATTATTTAATATAGGCATAACTCTATACTAACATTTTTCTTTGAACCTTTTTTTCCGCAAACTCACTAATTATACCATTAAAATGTACGATTACATTTATTTAAAAATTAATCGTAAATTTGCCGCCTTAGGCTTCAGCCTAATCAGCCTTTGCATAAATCCACCCCTGATTATCGACTTAATCATTCATTTTTCTTTAAAAATGTTACATGTTTAATTTCCAAACAAAATAGTTTTCTTCAGACATTAAAATACATTTAATAAAAAACTATTTTCTTTGAAAAAAAAATAGGATGAATACTACTATTATTTTATGTCTTGAAGCACTGTTTCAGAAGTCCGTACGTTCGTAGCCAGCCCATCCTATCGTTTTCTAATAGAAACGCTATAAACTTGGACATATTTTTTTAAGGTTAATTCGCTTCGTTTCCACTTCTTTCTCTAGTCCTTCATAAGTAAAACCATAATTTGTAATATTAACACTTTACAACTAATAGTTTATATAATCGTAGACGGGAATGTTAGGATATAAAAAATCTCTGTGCCATTAAAATTATGGTTCAAATTTAAACTTACCAAACTGGCCATGTAAGTAACACTGTCCAGTTTGTAATGTAAGGTACTTTTTTCTCAAATCAAATTAACTACATAGATCAGCTTAGTTACATAACATTTAACTCTAAAATTGCAATATACACAACCCAAAGAAACTAAGAATATGGATTTTTTTTTGGCATGATGGCCTTACAAACTGGTGTATTGGCCACGAAAGTTTATAGTGCATAATTAAGAATATGGGTTATAACATTTTAAAATGTAAACGATAATAATTGTTCTTTAAATTTTTTTAGGTGATCCAAAACTTGCTTATTTCGCACATTGAATTTAGAACCGAAGAAAGTGGGGATGTTCAACCTTATGTATTTCAAAGATCTTTAGAGACTATTGTGGTACCTCTTGGAGAAAAATTAGAGGAAGTTAAAGAAGAATATTTAAAGGTTTGTTTATTTTGCCAAAAAGAAATTTATAGCTACAATGTCCCAAGCAACTCTGTGGCATAAGAGTGCCTCAACTTTTGTATGGCTACATAGGGGCTTTCACCTCTAGTACTTTACAGTGGAATAAGTAAACTAGCTGACCAGTGAAGCAATAATAGTGTAACATTTATGACGGCCGATTTATTGATCTTGCCATCGCCGCTACAAAGTAACTACCTTAATTTTAGTATAAAAAAGGTTTTTTTTTTTTTTAAAATACAACCACCAGATTTTTATTATACCCAAACCCTTCCGTGAATAAAACTCTAGCATAGCTTTAATTGCAATTAGAAACGTCCAAAAATTTTGAATCATTTTGACATATTAATAGGCTTGAATCTTTTATAATAATGCCTTTATTGCGTTTTTTATTTTCATAACCTATAATTAAAGACATGGTTATAGAACCAAATGCAACAAAAAGTGTTTGTGAATAGGCGTCATGCCATTCAAAATCTCTCTTAATACCATTTTTTATGGTCTAAAACTTTAATATAAATATAGTGTTTGTTGAACATGTTAATCGTTGCATTGTTTTAACCAAGTATAATCTACTTTTGATTTTTGCTTTTGTAAAGGTCCAAATTATTTAAACTGTATTTTAAGTTAGATTTAACAACATTGCCGGCGAAACTCTAATCATTATTTAATCTTATAGTAAATATAGTTTGAGTTTAAAGACAACTAACCTGTCAGGTCACAAATATAAATTATAATTGGTACAAACAACAAAAGTAGTGAGCGGTAATTCATGTTACTTTTAAAAATATACTTTATCTTTTATTTTCACAAAAAACTACTATCAAGCTTGTTTCATGCGAATAAGTGTTTACTTTATAGAGCTCATAGCTGTGGTCAGGATCTTAGAAATATACTGGGTAACAACGAAATCATTACCAAGCCTTTTATTTTCTTGTATGAAAACGTATCGCTTTAAATTTCAAGATAATTATTTAGTCATTAGATGCCGGTTTTGGATATAATAATATCTGCCTATCATTTCCAGTTTAACCGGAAGTAGCGTAAATTTTGACATTTTAAATATAATACCACGTATGCTTTTCAAGATTCAAATTCTGCAAGATATTTCTGATGCAGTACTATATCCTATACCTATTTTTAGTTGGTTTTCGAGAAAATGGCTATTGAAAATATGAAAACCACCACATTATACTGCTAGATGGGAAAATAAGTGAAAATCATAAAAAATTAATACGTTAAATTTAACTTTTTTTGGAGAGGTCATAAAATTACTTTTATGACCTCACCAGCTCTTCGTCTTTACCGGAAGTGCTGCGAATATTGACTTCTAATAATGTTAGTTTAAAAATTTTAATGACACGCCTAATGAACATTGAATTTAAATTAGGCATATCTTTCTAAACAGTTTTGTCTATGATATGATATGATATGGACTATTTTTTCAATATAACTACATAATGTCTGGTCGCTCGGAGGTTTCAATCGACATTTTCTCGAAAATCAACAAAGATACGTAAAGGCTTAATACAAGCTTTACGGCGGAAATGGCTTGTAGATTTCTAGTCCTAAAAATATACAGGGTGTTTTATTTAAAAATCCGTTTAACCATGGGCAGATGATATTGGATCCAAAATCGACATCTAATGAAGCAATATATCATCGTAAAATTTAAGAGCAATATGGTTTTATTAAAGAAAGTAAAATGCTTGGTAGTAATTTTGTTTTCACCCGGTATATCGTCTGTTTGCTGCAGAATGCGTGCCAATGCTAGCTACTTTCTAAAAAAGTTAAATAAAGATAAAAATGCGATCATAGATATTTAACAATTTTTTATTTCCATTTACCAATACATTTCTTTAATTTTTTACTCAAAGTTAATTTTTGTGTCTCCTGAACATGATTTTAGTTTTTGCAGATAGAAGGTATTGCTAATAAACAGTCAACATGTAGGATCGTTATTCACTCCAGGTTTCAACTGTTTTTTTCACTTTAAAATTTAGCAAAGTTTATATTCAAAAAGAATGCATATTCTACGCTTTAAACAAGTTTTTATACTTTAAATACAACTATGAAACTTTTTCTACGTCGTCAGTGTCTTACGCAAAATTATCTTTCTATCGATGCATAATGAGTTTTTATGTTGGCACCAAAATTAAAACGGTTATGTCAATTATAAATAAAAACGTTCCAGTTCCGTTAAACTGGAAGTTCTTATAATTAAAAAACAGTAATTTTATTTTTAAAATCATTTTTTGTCGTACACCGTACCATAATTTTAACGAAACTATTTCCCCAAACTAATATAAGATTGTTTTTAGATTTTAGAACAGTATGCCAAGACACTCATAAGATATAATGTTATTCAGGGTAACTGTGGCTCATTAACAAAAGGAAAGATCTTTATGGTTATGAAAGAATTTCAAAATAAGAACAAAGGTGCAAAGTAAGAAAAATATTTTAGATTTTTATATACAGTTTATGATCACTAAAATATTTTGCTCATATTGCTTTTATTTTAGTGTGAACGGATAGAATAAATATTTTTTTTGTAACTAACATTTAGCTCGCGTGGACTACACAATTTCGGTTGTTTTGGTTTTTTCCCGTTCTCGCGGAATATTGCTCCCTCCAACGAACTCAAGGACTAGAATTAACGCAACGCCAGTTTGTAGGCAGGGTGTTTGGTATAGTGATCTGTTTGTTTTTGTTTTGGAAAAACGTAAACAAATTGCCAGATCTCAAAAACCAAAATCAGGAAATTACCTTGAAAATGTAATAAAATTATTCAAATATATTGGTTTTTGTGTTATATAGGCAACATCGATTTAAATATAAACATTTTATTAATATGACAGTTCCAAGCATTCGTTTAATAAAAAATGATAGTAAATCAGGTGTTGTATGGCACTTCAATATCATTTTATCTATTTCTAGTAGGTTGTATTATTCAATAACACGTTTTGTAAACTAACTTGATCAACAGCAATCGAATTGGGAATCTAAAGTAAATGCTCAGACGAAAGAAAGAAAAGACTTAACATTTCATTCATAAGTGACACTTTGTTTTGTCCCAGACATTATCAATAAAATAATATAAGGGGAAAAAGGATAGAAGATAAATTAGGACTGATCAAGGCAACATTGTATGGAGCCTTGCAGTTTCGACCAGTGGCGTATGGTTTATGTTAGAAGTTTCGATTAGATATAAATTTATTAAAAATATTAATTTTTAAATCGTTCTAATTATGGTGATCTTTTTAATTTTAGTTTATTAAAAAATATTAATTAGCAACATAAATAGTTATAAAATATTTTATTCTAAAAAAACATAAAATATTTTTGGTATATTGGTTATTTAAACAAAATTACTTTTCTCTTATAAATTTAAAATAATAAATTAATAATAATTAAATAATAATAAAATTAATTAAAAAAAAAGACAAAAACTGGGAATACTTTTTATTATATAAGGTATACAAAAAATAACATAAAATATTAGATATAAGGCAAAAATGAAAAATTATCTACTTATTCCTAAGATAATATACAGTGTCAACCATAAAGTTCGCATCAAATGGGAAAATTTTTCCCCAATTAATTCGGGTAATTTTTTTTGCCAAAAGTTTTTGTTTGAAAAATAATGCCAAATAATGTATACAGGGTGCCACAGATTTGAGTGCATGCATGGGGATCTCGGAAACCGTAAGAGATACGAAGTCGGTTAAATTATGGCAAAGTTGTGTATTTACGTAACTAACTATATACACTTTAGAAAGTTGCTTAATTCCGAGTACTTTCGGAGATATCCGAAAAAAACGAAATTTGCCGATTTCGTTTTTATTTTTTTCTGACGTTATTTAAAGAGATATGGAAAAATAAAAGATTCTTTCTCGTGGCCACTTTTTAAGCTCTACAAAACAGCGTTAAGAGATTTTCCGCACGACGTTTCGTTTTCGTTAAATCATCATCAACTTTATTTTTTTAAATACGGACCTGGTTTTTTATTTCATTTTTTTGAACCCCTTGTTATTCCAATAACAAAAATTTATAACACTTAATATAAGAAATGATGTGCGTTCCTTGTCTAACTCATTATCTCTTATGGAAAATATGTTTATTTAACAGAAAAATATTAAGTGTTATACATCATTGTAATTTGGATTATAACTGCTTCAAAAAAAATTCAATGAACAATTGAGTGCCGTATTTAAAAAAATAAAGTTGATGTTGGTTTAACGAAAACGAAACGTCGTACCGAAAATCTCTCAACGCTATTTAGTAGAGCTTAAAAAGTGGCCCTGAAAAAGTGTCTTTTATTTTTCCATATCTGTTTAAATAACGTCAGAAAAAAATAAAAACGAGATCGGCAAATTTCGGTTTTTTCCGGATATCTCCGGAAGTACTCGGAATTTTACAACTTTCTAAACGGCATGTTGTTAGGCACCTAAATGCGCAACTTTGCAATAATTTAACCGACTTTGTATCTCTTACGGTTTCCAAGATCCCAGATCCCCATGCATGTACTTGAATCTGTGACACCCTGTTTAAGGATGATCACGTGACTTTTTTTAGCTGTCAAATTTGATTTTTTTTTCAGAAAATCGCAAAATGAAGCATTATCTTTTAAAATTTCGAAAAATTGTATTGGCATGTTGCAAAATATATTTTGGGGACAGCTAAATTGATTGCAGCGCTCGCTGTGGTCAAATTTTTCGATAAATCATGCACCCAATTATCCATGGATATGTCTTCATCCCTAAAAGTTAATTAAATTAAAAACATATTGACGTGAAAACCTTGAGAAAACTTTTGCTAGTTTTGTAAGACCATATTACACATACACATACCCTTTCACTTTCCTAGGGGGAGTCTCAAGTAAACTGGAGTCAGAGCTAAAAAATACAGTTATATTAATTAAGTTAAAAAATGAATAGGTCAAAAAGATGTATTTGTTTTAAACATAAAAGCTCAAACGTTATTAGATAGACCTACACCAAAGAAATGATGTGGTTTTTAAACAAAGAACCAAAGTTTACGAAGATTCGTAAATATACAAAACAACGTTAACAATAATTTGAATGTATTAGTCTATAATAATTACCTTCCATCAACAGATTGATTGTCAAATATATGATGTGAAATTTTTGGGATGGCTCCAGGCCTTAAATATTTACTATTGTTTGCCTTAATCAAAATATCATGTGGATCAAAATGGTCTGAGCATAGCACAGGGTGCTTTGGTAAATGTTGTCCCTCTTCAATTCCCACAAGAGAAAACCAAATGCTTCTTGTCATTGGATCTGAGGGAAACCTAAAATATTAGAAGATCCTTTTGTATAATGTATAATTTCTCCCACAATATTATAAACCTACTCACAAACTAATAAATTCGATAATATTCTAATAAAAATGATAAAACAAATACAATGCATAAATAACTTTTGGTCTAGTTACTTTCCTTCGGGCTATTGTAAATCTACGCCACTGACCTTGGTAAAAACATTGCATAGCAAACAGAACCTAACTTACCTATGAAAAGACACATCTTCGTGTAAATAGTCCAATTTTTTACACAAAACACATTCACGCACCATTTTAGAGTTTTTAATATAAGTTTGTAAATAGTTTTAACATATAGTTTTAATAAAAACACCACAAAACACTTAAGAAAATCCAGGGCAACGTCGCACTGCACCTAATCAGGTTCATTCAATTTATCAACGGACCGGTTGTAAAATTCCTAGGCGCGTTGAAGCGGCATTGCCATATTCCGCCTGCGAAATTCCTTTGCGGGCGAAATGTAGCAATGCGAAACGTATTTAACCAAATAAAAATAAATAAAAAATGGTTTATTTAGCAAAATTATCTTTAAATTATTTATTTTTTAAAGCCAAATCTTGTAATCTATTTATTTTTATGCCCATTTTTTATTATAAATATAGAACTTAAAGGAAATTTTATTTAGAAATGTTTACATTCACTTCAAGCTGGTAACAGATTTTATCGACTTTAGTTACGCGTTACGTCCTTTTCCAATGTCTGACCGTAAGTTCGTGTTTATCGTGTTATCTTTACTTTCAAAAATCTATGAGTAAATGTCATGTCTGTCAGTCACTTCAGATAATAAACAAAAATAGTTTTCCGGCTTTAAAATTAATTTTTAACAATAAAGAATCATCGATTTATAAAAATGTAATTTATGGGGCAATGCCATAAACATTAAAAAAGTTCCGGAGTGATGTATTTAGTGTGTTGTTGTGCCGTGTGTTTACAAGAACTATCCCTCCTTGCCTCCCTGAACATATTAATGCCAAACAAGGTTTGTTTACTTTATTTCTATCCAAGAATTCGTTGGCTCCCTCCTACTTCATCGTGTCACATCACATCACCCTCCCCGCACTTCGCCTTCCGTCACACACACTATTATTTTATCGTATTTCATTTTTTATTATTTTGTAATATAAATGCTGTTCCATACAAATTTCACTCCCTCCCCATTTTACCCATTTACGGGGAATTTTTTTAAAGCCTAATTATCAACTCCAATATTAACGATTACATAACGATTTTTTTTTTGTAAAACTTTTATCTCCATTTTAACCCCCCAAAGGATATAATTTTAAAAATTTTAAAGCAGATTATTTTTAATCGTAATTAATAGCCTATATACCAATTTTCATACTTCTAAGATCAGAAATGACAAAGTTCGATCGAAACTTTAATCTCCCATTCTGCCCCTTTAGGTGGAAAGTCTTCTAAAATACTTTCTTAGCTGATGTCTTCTATTTTTCTGTGTAATCAGAAACATAATTACCATCTGCCATATTTTCCATACCATACTATATCAACTTCAAAAATGACAATTTTTCTATATAAACTTTCACCCCCCAAGGAGTGTCATTTCAAAAATGTTAAAACAGATAATTTTTTATCGTAATTAATACCCTACATAGCAATGTTCATACTTCTAAATCCAGAAATGACGAAGTTCCAGCCCCCTTCTACCCATTTAGGGGGAGGGTAGTTTTCTAAAATCCTTTATTAGCTGAAGTCTTCTATTTTTCTGGATGATTATAAGTCTAATTACAATTCCCATATTTACAACTTCAATAATGACAATGTTTCTGTACATATAACTTTCATCCCAATTTTAACCTTCCCAACAGAAGCCTAAATACCAATTTTCGTTCTTCTAAGTCCAGAAATGATGAAGTTCAATACAAACTTTCATCCCCCATTCTCCTCCTCTAGGGGGTGAGTTTCCTAAAATTTTTCCCTAGCCTATGTTCAGCGGGGATAATGTAGGATTCTAATGGTAAAAAAAAATTCTAATCAGCCCAGTAATTTCGGAGCCTATTCAATTCAAACAAACAATTAAATCTTTCCTCTCTATAATATTAGTATAGATAGGGCACTGAAAACTCCTTTTAATCCTGGAAAGTTATCCTCGGCTCCGCACAAAGGAAAATCCTATAAATTATAAAATTACCTCAAAACAGAAATACACTAAAAATGCCGGACACATTAGATTTTTTACCCAAAATATTTGTTTTTTAATGCTATCACTAATTAAGAAGACTTTTAGTAAAGAACTTTATACAGTAGCTTTTAATGGTGATTTTCCTTAAAATTTCATGACCAGCCTTCACTACAGGTTTTAAAATAAATATAGATTCTTATTTCCTGCACTATATCCAATAAAATACGAATAGTAATATACTTAAATGCCTTATATTTTCTAAAGGATATCTGCAACTAGCAAGAAACTATATCTTTTGGAAAACATTGCAACTAAACCCAGGAAATTTTAGTGTATTAAATAATGTTTTAAATTTTGATTTAATGCCAGTCTTTAACATCCTGCAAAATTTCAATTAAATAAAAAACCGCTTGTACCTTGGTGGTTAAGCTTCTGTGTTAGTTTAAAATATTAATACGAAATTTTGAAATTCGTAAATATGGACATCTACCCTCCTCGAATATATGGGTTTTGAAATGTAATAGGTTCTGTCTTTTTAGCTTTTTTCTGTTTAAAGGTGATTTTTTTAAAAAGGTTTTTTTTTCAATGTATATAAACAAATTTTAACAATATAATGACTGTAATTATAAGTATATCCTCTTTATGTTTTTTTCTAAAAAACTCTCTTAATATTTTAGTTCATCCCATTACTCTGAAATAATGAGATGTTTAAATATATGTGTCACATTGTATCACGCCTTTGAACTTCTCATTAGGCATGGACTTAGAAATTTTCTCTCATTTTATGATGGTAAGTTACAAATAGACATTTAAAAAGAAATTATGTATAAATAAATGTATTTACAGGGTGGTATGGACGTACTTTATTGTATTAAAACCCCGAAATCGTGTGGACTATTAATCACTAAAGTTAACCCTAAAATTGTGCTAGCCCTTTAAATCTCAAAACCCCTTTGTTTTCCATTTTAACAGTGATAATATACGTTTCTTATTTATTAGGTCAACCTTAAAATGGCAAAAACAAAATTTAATAAATAATTTTCGTGAGGGAGAATAAAAAAATCGTCAATTTCAGATTGACCCTATATTTTCTTAGTTAAATAGGTACAGAAAAATGTTTTATACAAAATTTTCTTTATAATGATTGTAAAATAATCTGCCTTTTTCAGAATAAGTATACAAGGACAGGTAAAAAAGTTATTGGACCTTACCTCAATTTTTAAATGGAACACCCTGTATATTTTAATTTTAAAAGATATATTAAAATCTCTTTTCAAAAATATAACACACCATGGATTATATTGGTTTAATATGCGATTTATTTAAACTTTATTACTTTAAATTACAGTAGGCTATAAAACAAAAGCTAATATCCTAGAAACGAAACCATATTGACATTGTAGCTAGAAAAACATTACATAATATATTTTAAGATACAAATAGTAGAATATATAGTTGGCATAAGAAAGTAAATGAAAAAACTATAGAAACTTTGAAACAAAATAAAATATTCAAATTAAGAGAGGAAATAACGGAAAACATCGCAAATATTCGAAAGCCCCTCCGTTGTTTTCAATGCACTCTTTTTCGAACGGATTTTAAGGAATTCATAATGTGTAATGGTTTTATTTCTGCTAAGGCCTCATGAGTTCTTTGATCAAGTTGTTGGCGGGTTAAGGTGACTTCCAATTAATTTTGATTACCCAACACTTCCAAAAGAAAAAAAAATCTTGTATTGTTAGATCCAGAGATCGGCGTGGCTACCTTATATGTCCCTGTGTTCCTATCCAACGGTTTCTAAAGTGAGCAATTATATACTCTCTTATTCAAAAAGCCTTATGTATAGGGGCACCATCTTGTTGAAAGTAAATCTTTATTACTTCATTTAAAGGAACATCATCAAGGATATCGAAAAGGCTTGATTCTTTAAAGCAGCGATTAACCAGTTTATTTTAAAATAAAAAACAACTTAGGTTAGGTTTAAAGTGAGTGGGCTTAACACACTTCACCGCGACCGATCGGTCTATTGTGGCTTACACCCACAAGCGACTAAATGTCGGCCGCGGACTTTAGTACCGACCAATAAGAAACTCTGATTTAATTGTGTCATTCTTAACCTCACTTTCATTTTTCATTATGACAATCTTGGTTGATTCTGGTCTGGTTGCTGTGTATTTAAATATTTTTGAACAATATGTTTTTGTGTAAAAATTGTACAAGAGAATTTAGTGCACACTCTTCACTCTACAGACATATTAAAAATAAACATCCTGAACTCTTCGTTAAAAAGAAATTTCAGTGTAGCCAATGTGATCAATTCATAAATAAACAGTCTGCATCACGGCATGAGAAAAAGGCTCACAACATTCAAACTATAAAACTTAATCAGACTGTATATAAATGCCCTATGTGTGATCATAAAGACTTAAAAAAGGAAGCAATGATAGGTCACTTGGAACATACTCACCTAATGGAAATAAAGTCGCAATCACTGATATTTAAATCTGAATATGATTGTATTGAGTGGCTTGAAAAAACTGAAATTGAAACTCATTCAAAGTTTATAGCAACTGGTAGAAAACATAAAGACAGACTAACAAGGAGTCAAACACTTGCTTGTCATAGAGAAAATAAAATGTACTACCCTAGAACTAACCGAATAAGGGAAATAAAATTAAAGGGTTCCTGCAAACTGAATACTTTTTGTCCGGCATATATTAAATATAAGGTAGGTTATTATGCTAAAGTTTAAGTGGTAATTTATAATAATTATGTTTCCTATATAATGATTAAACTTATATCTATATTTTTCCATTAGAATAATTTTGTTTCGAACAATTATTTTCCGGTGTCCTAATACAATGTTCACATTTCCCAGGAAAAAATGGGAGTTTGAAGTTGAATATGTTGATATTCACACACACGAATCTGAGCTAGAACATTTGAGACTTACTTCTGCTGAGCGTGGTGAGATTGGCTAGGAAAATCCATGAAGGAGTATCATTTACAAAAATTTTTTAGATGACGTTTGGGGAATCTTTTTATAAAGGTAAATATACACAAAAATGTTTTCCTCTATTTTGACATTTTTTTTGAGACTGCCTATATTATGTATGTAGATGTACAGGCTTAGTTATGCTTAGTATCACTGACGATGTATTTTTTTTAGAAGATAAACTAGACTACATTCATTTAATTACTAGAAAGAATTTATACAATATTGAAAGAAGTTTTAACTTAAAAGGAGAGAAAAGGCATGAAAATGATGCTATTAGTGTGGAGACATGGATCAAAGAAGACTTAGAAACTAATCCAACTCCTTCCGTTTTATTTTATAAGCCTCAAGAAGCATTATGTTCTCAATATACTGAACTCTCTAAAGATGATTTCGTCTTGGTTTTGATGAACACTGCGCAAACAGAGATTCTTAAAACCTATGGCCATGACACTTGGTGTATTGATAGTACCTTTGGCTTCAATCAGTATGATTTTCAGCTGGTAACTCTTATGGTACTTGATGATTTAAGGCAAGGTTTCTCATGTGCCTTTTTAATAAGTAACAGGTGTGACTCATTAACATCAAAAATTCTATTTCAAAAAGTTAAAGAAAGAGCAGAAACATTGATTTTTCCCCAAAATTTTATGTCTGACATGGATGAGTGTTTTTTTAATGGATATATATCTGTTATGCCTCCACCCAAAAGAAAACTTTTCTGTTCATGGCACGTGGATCGATCCTGGAGAAAAAATCTTAATGAAATAAACTGCAGAGAGAAACAAACTGAAGCTTATCAAATGCTTTTGGAAGAAACAGATGAAAGTACTTTTAATAGGTTACTGATACAGGTAAAATCGTATTTGCTAAGTTACATTGAAACAAAGGAATTGGGAAAATACTTTGTTCACAATTATATGCACAATGTCAAATCCTGGGCGTATTGCCATCGCACACATAGTGGCATAAATACAAACATGCACTTAGAACGCATGCATCGCACCATCAAGCAAATTTACTGCGACGGAAAGAAAGTCAAACGACTTGATTAATTGCTCTTCATCTTACAAAAATTTATTAGAGACCGCCTCTTCGATCAGTTAATTTCGACATAAAGGGAAGATTTCAAGCAAAATAAGCGAGATTCGAAAAAGGCATAAGGCAAGCCTAAAATGTAAATCACAAGTTGTTAAAGATAACGCCGGATGGTTGTGTTCCAGTTCTCAAAGTAGGCAAATGTATATTATCCAGAAAAATAATATAGAGTGCAATAATTGCACTTTAAAATGCAACGAATGTGGGCATTGCATTCATAATTTTATTTGCACATGTTTGGACAATGCTGTTGGCTGGAATATGTGCAAACATATACATTTATTAATAATGTCAGAAAGATCAAAAAAAAATGTCCAGTATCGAAGATGAGATATCAGGAAAGAGAATAGTCGAACATGGGTGTGAAAGTCACGAAAATGAGGATAATAGAAGTTTTAATCTAGAACCAGTTATTCTATCTGAATTAACCAAAAAAGAAAAACCAATAGACCTTGAAGAAGAAAGAAATGATATCACCAATATTTTAAATACAATAATTAAAGAGGCTGACAAGCCGGAACATTTTGAATTTGTTAAAAAAAGGCTAATCGAAACATCAAAAACTCTTAAAGTTTTGAAAGAATCTGATCTCAAGCATCCCCTTTTGAAAAATGAGGATTCTCAACAACAAAATAAATATTTCTTAGAACCTGCCAATAAAAAAATGAAATGTCAACGGCGACTTTTCTACAAAAAAGAAAGCAAAGAAAATTAGTATTAAGAAGCCTGATGAGGAAGAAAAACTCAATATATCTCTTTTCTCTACTTCTATGAATATTTTGTTTTTATGTTACCCATATTATAATAAAATTATAGAACGCTGTCATGAAAATACAGGTATTTTTGTAGTTGTTTATTGTTTTTTTAATATTTGAACCAAATACATAAGTATATATGAAAGTTTGTAATGATGATAAAAATAATCATGATTCTTATTCAAAGGTCTTATTTTTTTATCCCTTATCCCATATTAAAAAAGAACGTTCGAGTTACGAGCTCTCTGCAAAAAAATCAGTATATTCAAAACTATAAATGTAACACGTCAAAATCATTTCTTTGTTTTCCAATAAATCTTTAAATTTCCCTCCATTATCTTCTACATCACAACTCAAACAATTTCATTGGCCGGTACTAAAGTCCGCGGCCGACATTTAGATGCTTGTTCACACCCTTTTATATTTCTCCCACCAGGTCCAGACTTCTAATACATCTGATGATCCGGTTGAGAGAGAGAGAGATATTTCATCTCCACCGGCAACAGGGTGTCATTGAAGAGGATTAAGAATCTGAGTCGTGCCACCGATGGACACGAACACAATATGTGCTCTGCCGAATTCATCTCTCTCATGCATACGGCACTCGGCGTCTTCCGCTAGGCCGATCTTGTGCATGTGGTATTTCAATCTGCAGTATCCCGTGTACAGTCCTACTAGAACTTTAAGGTGTGCCCTTGATTGCTTCAGTAGTTTGACGGTACATTGTTCATTCGGTGGGCTTGTAAAGGCCTTCGAGGGTCTACGACCCAGCAGTCCATGCCAGTACCGAAGACTTTCTCTCTGTATCCAAGCTGATATGAACTGCTTGACCATTTTATAAGATATACCGATGACCGGTTCCGGCCCTGTGAATTGTGTCTTTACCCCCCCTTTTGTCAAGGAGGTCTGCTTATTCATTACCCTCTAGGCTGGTGTGTCCAGGTGGTAACCTTGTTGTTTTGGCCCAATTTGGTCAGTGCATCCTTGCAATTCCAGACGGTTTTCGAATTGTACCAGCTGGATCCAAGAACCTTAAGAAAAAAACAACTTACATTTACCCCAAATAGACCTTGTTGACGAACAGGTCGTACCATATGGGGATATGTGGTGTTTCAATGTCTTTCATTATGTTGGTTAAGACTACCGCAACTTGTTATTCAAAATTCACCTGACCAAATATTTTTCTGTGAAAAGAAGGATCCTCGTTAGATATTTTTAAAAACCAGTGACAAAATTCCAATCTTCTAACATCATCACCAGGGTGCAAATATTGGGCAATATTAACAATATAGGAAAATATTTATTGGACGTCAAAATTATTTGCGCCTTAAATTTTGAAATTCCAGTTTCAATTTCTATTTTTCTGACGGAGGTAGATTATTGTTCCTAAATTTTCAACATCCGCAAATCTCAACTTTAAGGCGATAAGAGAATCGATCCTTAAAAAGCAAATACAGTATGCATATGGTCATATTTTAGTATCTGTCTTTTTTCCCGACTGCATCATGAGCGTTGCATAGCCGAGTCCGATGGTTCAGTCTCATTTAATGCGCACAATCACAAAAAGTGGTAAAGGTGTTGATCTACTACTATGCAAAGCTATCACAGGATATTCCATTTTTACCTGATTATGGACTTCGACTAATCCTAACACTCTTATTCTTCTTTTCCTTGATTTCTTTAGTAGAAGTTTTTGATCTAGGCTTCGTAAAAGAGCCGCATGTGTTCAAATTATGTTGCAGTCGTCGGAATATGCCCGTAAATGGTTACTCTTTCCGGATAGCAAACAAAATATAAATTTTGCGCGATTACTTCGTTTTTTGTATTCATTTATTTATATAAATGAAATTGACGTTAAATGGTGATAACAACTAGAATATCACCCTAGTTTCGTTTCTAGAATTTTGTTTCATAGCCTATTGTAGTTTAAAGTAATAAAGTTTAAATAAATCGCATAGAAAACCAATATCATCCATGCTGTGTTATATTTTTAGAAAGAGACTTTAATATGATATCTTTTTAGATTAAAATAAAGAGTGCTCCCATTTTAAAAAATGTTAGGTCCGATAACTTTTTTATCTGATACCGTTTTCTGAAAACGATGGATTATTCAGCAATCACTATAAAGAAACTTTTGTATAAAACATTTTTTTGTATCTCTTTTAATTAAGAAAATAAAGGGTCATTTTGAAATTGACAATTTTTTTAATTTTCACCGTATCTCTTAGGAAACATTTTTAAATTTTGATTTTACCATTTTTAGCTTGACCCAAAAAGAGCACATAACGCCCATATTACTTTTTTGATAGCACTAAAAATTACGGAGATACCCTATAAAAGTTTCGAAAATGGAAAACCCTGTACAAAGAATTTAATTATTTATCTTTAAAGACACATCACAAGTAATTCATTCACTATAGCTTCAGTTTAGTTCCACACAAAGAACTGAATTACAAACAACAATAAACGCATTAATACATAATGCAGTAATATGTCAAACAATAGCAGTCGCTTGACCTATTGAAGCATTATTGTGTTTTTATATTTGATTATTGCATTCTATTAATAATGTCAATTGCTCTTATGCGATGAAGAAAGTGGACAAAATGCCTGAAAAGCAAGGCTGCTATAACCAGAGAGAAACATCCAGAGCATAACATCTTTGTGTTGTTTGTTCAACAACTTTAAAATCGTGGTATCTATATTATTATTTTTTTTTGTGTGGCGCTGGAAAAAATGTTTGTGCCTTGTTATTAGTATGAATCAACTCTAATATAGTGTAAAAATGAAGGTTTAAGAAACAATAAACCTTCTTGTTTTTGTTTGAAAGCAAATATATGAGATTTCGAGCCTACTAAAAGTAATATTCTTTTTTTAATCGTTTTTTGTTGCTAATTTATTTTAATACAAATATTAGTAATACATAAATGAGGCCCAAGACTAAGTTTTATTTCGATAACCTTTTAGTATTTGCCTACTTTTTTTAATGTAAATTAGTTTATGTTTTAGAAAACAATTTAATATGGTGAGTAAAGATTGGCCTTTTTTTACCCATCTTTGTGAAAATTCAGAGTCCCTATTTAGGTTATTTTATTATACTTATAATAAGTTTAAGTATCTTTATTTACATCTACAATTAATTGGTACAAAAAATGGCAAGTACCAAAAAAAATCTTAAAATTTGCCATGTTTAGTGAATTTTTGCAATTTTAGATGGTTTTTATACTTTTCTTTAAAAAAAATTTAGGATGCGCCAACCCACCAAAACAAATGATTGCTAGTATATAAGCTTATTAATTGTAATATTAAAAAAAAAATGTAGTGCTCCAAGCGCATCATGAAATTTTTTTAAGTGAAAGATTAAACAACGTCTTAAATGGCCAAAATTCAATAAACATGGCGAATTTAAAGGTTTTTCTTGGTACTTGCTATTACTGTTTTTATTACCAATTCATTGGAGATGTAAGTAAAGATACTTAATCCTATTATAAATATAATAATATGGCCTAAATTGAAACTTTGAGTTTTCACGACTATGATAGGAGATAAAAGGCCGATCTTTAACCACTTCTTTTAGTCACAGAATTAAAGTTATTCTTATTATTTAAAAATATTTTATTTCTTTATATTATCGTGTTATTGTATTGTTTTATGTCAAAACAATTGGATTTTTGGCAATATCCTAGATAGGGAAATTTAAAATCATATGCCCCTTATGACAACTGGCTCACATGCTAAAATATTTACATAAACAGGAGCTTTGCATGGGGGAAAAATGTTTTTTTGCAAAATAAAAAAAAAAAATGTGTCAATAATTTGTGTATGTATGTAAATGGGTTTCATGACAGCATTATGTGACAATAAAAAAGTATTAAGTTTGGCTTTATACTATACAAAAGTCACCTTTTTCAATATATTAAAGTATTTGTGTATAACACCCCATATATCTGTATTCCTTGTTACATTATTTTATTAGTATAGGGATTAGATACGAGGTCGGTTAAATGAAGGCAAAGTTCCGCAATTTGATGCTGATCAAAATGCCACCTTAGAAGTTTAAAAATTTCGAACACTTCCGAAAACTTGGAAAAACCTACTATTCGTGATTTCATTTTTATTTTTTATGACTCTTTTTGAATAGATGTAATAAAATAAATTTTAAATTCCTATTGCTACTTTTTCTGTTCCATAAGTGTTATTAGATTTACACACTAACGTTTCGTGTTTAAGCTGAACCCAAAACCAATGATGTATCGAACTTATTCGAAAAATTCATATTAATGCCAATTTCCATAAGAAATCATGTGTTAGGGAGAGACAGAGCTATACATCATTGGATTTGGGATCTTAAAAGCTTTTAAAATTCCTAGTAAAAAATCGAGGACAGTATTAAAAAAAGCAAAGTTGTTGAGGGCAACTTAATGATGAAACTTCGTTGTGTAAATCTAGTAACACTGTCTTGTAGAACGGAAAAAGTAGCAATAAGAATGTTAAATTTATTTTGTCATATCTATTAAAATATAGTCATAAAAAAATAAAAATGAAATCGCGAATATTTGGTTTTTTCCAAAGGTCTTAGGAAGTATTTGATTTTTTTAAACTTTTAAGGTGGCATTTTGATCAGCATCAAATTGCGCAACTTTGCTTCCTTTTATCCGAGCTCGTATCTCTTCAAGTTTCCGAGATCCTGTACATTGTTAAGGATAAAAATAATTTGTTTGTTAAATACTTCTAACAGATCGTTGAGTTTGGCGAATCATGTATTTACAAATTTTAGAACACATTGAAAAACCGTTACTACGTAGAAATATTCAGTTAAGAAGTATATTAGATAATGTGAGAGAATACTTGGGTCCCATTCCCAATATTGAAGTTTTGCCAGATGGAACATATCCTGAGGTATGTTTTTATAAGTAATAAAATATGTACTGAATTTTTAAGGTTAACTCCTTGTACTTTTCTGAAATTACGACTGTACACTGTGTCCAAATATGATGACAAATCAAAATTCATTTTCTAGACTTATAAAATAATTAATAAAGACACATATTCTTAATAAGATTTTAATCGTATAAAAAGTTAATGTTTAAACACTGTGTTTAACTGTTAAACACTGTATAAAAAAAAATGCATGGAAAATCCACATATTAAGACCATCAAAACCCTGTAAAATTGTCATTGCTAAAGAATTTATTTTTTTTAGATTCCAAAGGATATTAGGTTTGGTCATCCAAAATATTATAAATTGCGTGATGTTTTAGTTTCACACTTTACTCAAGCTGATAAGAATACTAGGGTTATAGTTTTCTTTGAGTACAGGGAATCTGTGATGGAGGCGCACACACTTCTCCTTCAATCAAGACCTCTTATACAACCTAAAATTTTTCTTGGTCAAGGTTCTGGAATTACCCAGAAGGTGCAGATAGGCGTAAGTACATATTTTTTTCAATAAATATATATATATATATATATATATATATATATATATATATATATATATATATATATATATATATATATATATGAGTGGCCATTTATCCTTTGTCAAAAGTGTCTGTTTTGCGATTTTTGAATATTATGGCCATGCCTACCTAGATGGCATTGTATAACATTATTTAAATTGTTTACCATTTAACATCATTTTGTATCAATATGCTTTACTAGTTGCATTGGGATTAGTCTGTTAGATGAGAGTCATTTAAATATTTTCTTACTTTTATGTAGAATAGTTTTAAAGACTTGGTGAGCCTTGGTCAGTTGTGTCTTGGCTTACAGCGGATGTGACCATCCCCAACAAGGGTGAAACGTGTAGCCGACTTAGCCACACCCGAGATTTCCATCCTTTTGGAAACCCCGTTATTTTAATGCGATTAGCAAAAAGCATACCTCTTACTACGTAATTATTTTTTTTAAATGGGAGCCATATGCCCAAGAAACTATTTTCTTTATTGAATTATATAACAAGGAACCTCTACCATTATTATACTATATATATATATATATATATATATATATATATATATATATATATATATATATATATATATATATATATATATATATATATATATATATATATATATATATATATATATATATATATATATATATATATATATATATATATATATATATATATATATATATATATATATATATATATATATATATATACATATATATATTTCATACATAATTTTAGGTGGTTAAAGCATTTAGAGAAGGAAGATGCAATACTCTTTTATCAACGTGTATAGGTGAAGAAGGTTTGGACGTAGGGGAAGTGGATCTTATTGTATGTTTTGATATATCAAACAAATCACCCATTAGAATGGTACAAAGAATGGGTAGGACAGGACGAAAACGGGAGGGTCGTATACTTGTATTGGTTACCGAGGGTAGAGAACAACAAACATTAAAAGATTGTTTAATCCACAAAAATAATATTTCGACCTTTGTTCTTGGATCAAAAGTGTTAAGCACGGGAATGTATCCCGATAGTCCCAGACTAATTCCAGAAAATTTAACTCCAATATGTAAAAAGATGTTTATAACAGTCAAAAAAATTGCAAAGAAAAATACAGTAAAAGTAAGTTTTGGTTGTTTTGTAGCTTGTAGTTTTATTGTCTACTTATTTGGTATTATCGGAAGGGCAAGAGACTGCGTAAAAAGTACTTGATGTTGAGATGTTATTTCTGGGTTTAAGTTCTTAGAATTAATTTTAAGAAAAAAGTTTTTTAAAAAGTGAACGGCAACGAATCTCGTTCACATTTGCATATATTTTTTTTTTGTTTTAATTATAATTAGAATTAAGGTGCTTTTAAAAAAATAAGAAAAAAATAAAATGATTATCGAAAAACAATCATTAATTTTGAATTTCTTAATGCAAAAAATTAAACCAAAAACTTATTTTTAGTTATTGTTTTTTATAGTACAAGTAAAAAACGACTATTTTAACCACGACCAAAATTGTTTACTTAAGATATCGAGATTTCAATGGATGGTGTTAATGAAATAGTAGGTGTTGGGAAAAATTATCCAATTATCTATAGGATTTGGTTTTATGAAAACATTTAAATTATTTCTTTTGTTGTGTTTATGTCGTGTAGTTTAGATCACTAGTTACTTAATCTATTTAATAAGTTTTTTTCTGTCATATATTTAATTACCAAAACGCATTTTATACCTACCGTCAGACTGGTGTTATCGTTAATTCTCTTGGAAAACATTTGAGCTCAAAACACGTATTTCATGTAAATATTAAACAAATAATTATCAGTCATTTTTAGGATATGCTACATTCCTTGTCTAGTAATAGTTCTTCAAGTCCAATATTTTCGCAGGAAGTTATTATATTAGATACTCAGGAAAGAATACCGAAAACCACCATGCTTTTTAATAAAGGTAGGTTTTGGTATACAGTGTTTATTAGTTAGACCTAAAGTATACAAATTTAATATACTATAGAACTAAAAATTCCATTTTCTTTTATTTTTTAAATTTATAATTTCTTTCATTTCCTTAGTTGAATTTACCCTTTTACTTTGACTTGATATTCAAGAAATACTTTATTATTAGTCTAAGATCCGAACCTAAATCGAACTTTACCAGGCTGATAAAAGAATGAAAGGTATTTTAAAATAAATTTAATATATTAGAAATTGCTTAAAAAATGGGTTTGTTAAAAAATCCTAAACAGGCTATTTATTTTTAGTTATTAATTAAAAAATGAAAACTTTTTTTTGTTTCTATCTCAAAAACTATCAAAGTTATAAAAAAAAACATAAGATTCCTTATTTACTTAGAATGTTAAAAACTACAACTTTGCTTTTAAGTATAAGTTTTTTTGTATCTTATATAGTTTTCGAGATTCGAAATTCTAACCTCAAATCTTCTTTAAGGTCATCCAAAATGTCACAGAAGCATATTGGGGGGGGGGCAGTTACTCTCTTGTGGGGTACATGTCAGGCTCCATTTTGTTCTAGGACGTACCGTTTTCGAGATAAGTCACGTAACCTTCGTTAAACCTCCACCTGGAACCTTTAATTTTTTATCGGTTGGTTAAGCTATATGAATTCTTTAAATCAGATCAAACCGCTTTTCCCGCCAACGCACCGATTCTGCGTAATTGCGCGTCAAAGTCGCGTATTCTTCAGATGACTTTTATATTTTGTATACGTTTTTTCGAGACTATATATAAAGGGGTCCAAAAGGACCACATAGGTCCGCATAGACTGCCATTTTTAAGGACTTTCGAAGCGCCGTTTCCGAGCTATTTGCATTTAAACTTTTCAAAAGCGATTTGGACCGCTTTCCCGTAACGCCTTGTAAAAACGTAATGTAAATAAGTTAGCCCCGACCTCCTGTTAACTTTTTCCGAAAACCGCGTTTCGATATTTTTTCCGGTTGGAGTGCTATCCTTGATTTCCGTTTTTTAAACCCCACTTCCCTGGAGAGAAGTAGCGATTCGATATTCGGTTTGGAAGATGTTATTGAGGCGCTCCACCTACCTTTAAAATTTCAAGTCTCTAGCGCCATCGAGAGACGACGCCTACCACTATAACTTTCAATTAAAAATCTTTTTGTAAAATTAATAATTAAAAATAGCCTCTCCAGGATTTTTTAGCAAACCCATTTTTATACATTTTCTAATATATTAAATTTATTTTAAAAAAACATTTCATATTATCATAAGCCCGGTGAAGATCAATTTAGGTCCGGCTCTTCTACACTATAAATTTTTACGAAAAGTACCCAAAAGGAGATTACATCCTACAATTATTTGTAAAAAACCTATTTTTAGGCAGGCGTTAATAATATTAAAGTAGATAGGATTAGAAAGTAACTACCATGTTGCCAGTATATTCTCTTTTATAAGAGGTATATATGTCAAAAGGTATGATTAATATCCATGTAAACATTCAAAGGTATGATGAGTATATCATCCATATATATATATATATATATATATATATATATATATATATATATATATATATATATATATATATATATATATATATATATATATATATATATATATATATATATATCTTGGGTATCGGTCCAGGAGAGGGCTAATTAAAGTGAAACACTTCTTAGTTTAACGAGCTTTCGAAAATATTTATTTCCTTCTTCAGGTCTACAATATGGAAAAAACAATACAATAAAAAAGCAAATCTTTCTCAATTTTAGGTATACTTACAACTAAATGCATTATTAAGAAGTTGGTAACATCAACAACAGCTGAATTTTACAATGTATAGATACAGGATATTGTTAAGTTTTGAAAAATTCATATTAGCTTTCTTAGTTCTAAGCTGATACATTTTTAAAAATTTTTATAATTATTATTAAATGTAAGACTAGTACAGAATGGATGGATTTCTATACCACTTTATTCGTTTAGAGGTCTTTTTAGTTTAACGTGTATTTTTTAAGTTTTTTATTTTTTGGAATGCGAGTATAAGGTCCGGGCATATCTAGGTTAAAGTTAAGATATTGTTAATTTAACTGGAAGATAGATTTACTTATGACTGAATGTGCAAGTAATATGTAAAATTGAAAAATTAGTAATGGTAAAAAAATATTTTTAAACAGTAAATATGTAGTGTCTTAATGATTACGAAGCTCTTATCTCTCACATAAGAGCATGTGTGTATGTACGTGTATGTCTGTGTGAGTGTGTAGGTATACCCTTATCTGTCACCTAAGGGTAAGTGTTTGTGAGTGTGTGTGCATGTGTATGGGTATGTGTGTAAACCCTTATCTGTCACCTAAGGGTTAGTGTGTGTGTACGGGTGTATATGTTGGTGTATGTGCACTCCCTTATCTGTCACCTAAGGGTTAGTGTTTGTATGTGTGTGTGTGTATGTGTGTGTGTGTGTGTGTGTGTGTGTGTGTGTGTGTGTGTGTGTGTGTGTGTGTGTGTGTGTGTGTGTGTGTGCAACGTACGTGACCAAGAAAACACAAATTATAGATGTATGATGATGTTCTATCTATTCCAGATTTAGTGTTTTATTATTTACTTACAGCCCTTCACCCATAGCATTACCATACACTTATCCTAGAGTTATATTTAGGTCCAGTGTAGCATAAAAGTGTTAACAATAGAGAAAAAAAAACATAAAAAAAAAGATTGCAAAGGACCAGCCTACATTTTTAAGTGAGGTTCAACTGAACGTAAAGAGTGGTTACTTACAAAAGAATTGTTAGGTTATAAAAGGAATGTTAGGTTATAAAGAAGAGAAAACCAGAGAATAAAAAAAAAAAAACCACAGAATCAAAAATCAAAAGTATTAAAAAATTAATTATGTTAACAGTTATTGTTAAAATGTTTTAGCTTGATGAAAAAGAACTATTGGAATCATTGTTTGTCTTTTGTTTTAAGTTAAAATTGAGTAAGTTAGAGAGTAAATGACACTTAGATTGTCAATGTCAGTTTTTATTGATGCTGTTAGAATGTTTGTATATCTCTATCATCTCTAGAACCACTCTTTTGTTATAATTCGCCTCCACACACAAAATTTTCGTTTCTTTAAAATTAAAAATATGTCCAAGTTGATTACAATGTTGAGACAATGCACAAGAGTTTTTCCTAATCTACAATCACTTTTATGTTGTGTTAATCTATCTTTGAGTACTCTAGTAAACATTCACATATATATATATATATATATATATATATATATATATATATATATATATATATATATATATATATATATATATATATATATATATATATATATATATATATATATATATATATATATATATATATATATATATATATAACACAACATAAAAGTGATTGTAGATTAGGAAAAAACTCTTGTGCATTGTCTCAACATTGTAATCAACTTGGACATATTTTTAATTTTAAACGAAAATTTTGTGTGTGGAGGCGAATTATAACAAAGAGTGGTTCTAGAGATGATAGAGATATACAAACATTCTAACGGCATCAATAAAAAAACTGACATTGTTGACAATCTAAGTGTCATTTACTCTAACTTACTCAATTTTAACTTAAAACAAAAGACAAACAATGATTCCAATAGTTCTTTTTCATCAAGCTAAAACATTTTAACAATAACTGTTAACATAATTAATTTTTTAATACTTTTGATTTTTGATTCTGTGGTTTTTTTATTCTCTGGTTTTCTCTTCTTTATAACCTAACATTCCTTTTATAACCTAACAATTCTTTTGTAAGTAACCACTCTTTACGTTCAGTTGAACCTCACTTAAAAATGTAGGCTGGTCCTTTACCCTTTTTTTTTTTTTATGTTTTTTTTTCTCTATTGTTAACACTTTTATGCTACACTGGACCTAAATATAACTCTAGGATAAGTGTATGGTAATGCTATGGGTGAAGGGCTGTAAGTAAATAATAAAACACTAAATCTGGAATAGATAGAACATCATCATACATCTATAATTTGTGTTTTCTTGGTCACAGTAAAGCGCACCGTACTGCGAACATAGGAGGCTCCTGGGCGATTTTGGATGTACCCAATTCTAAAATACCAATAATAATTTTGTGGCTTGTATTGCAATTTCCGTCTCGTTTCCTCACGTGGTTCATTTTGGTTGGGACTGGTGGGAGTGCGGTGATAAATTCGGAAGAATTATCTGCCCAGTTTAGTTCTGTACTACGTTTTTATTTTTAGTAAGAGGATGCAGTGTTTATAGGCAAGTAGCAGGAGCTAGCTAGCGTCAACCGACTTCGATCGGATTTCTTATCAGCCATAAATTTAAAATTAGTTGCTTACGGGACCGCAACGTTTGCTAGAGGTCTTAAGAACCAAACAGTTTTTCCTAATAAAATAAAATAATTTTCTCAAATAAATAATGGAACGTAGAAGATATTCTTAAAAAAATAAATTAATGTGCATTCACAGAATAAAAAAAGAAAAACTCTTTGAAGTTATCAAAGATGCTCAAATAAACCACCTTTTTGAGCCACACAATAACCAAGATTGTCATAAAACGCCTTCTGACATTTTTTGCTAGAATGCTGAGGGTAATAATCCTAAAAGAATTTTCAATTTATAATTGCAATTCTTGTAGATTATTAGCCCTATTCTCCTGGAAACCATAAATTTGTGATTTTACGTGACCCAAGAAAAAAAAATCATTGTTATTTTCCATTTCCATTACAGTTTCACAAAATTGCATTCGTCTAAAATGATCATCAGAGAAAATTTCATAGGTTTTTCTTACTTTGTAGGATCGGTATCCATTTTTTCTCAGCACTCTACCCACTGATCTTCTGCTCAAATTAACCTGTTTTGCAATTGTATTAATGAAAATTGTAGGATTTTTAATAACACTTGCCACTACCATAATTTCCTTCATTTTCCTTTCGTTGTTTTCTTCTGGGACACTATCATGTTTGTGTTTTTTTTTGAGATAACAAAAAAATGTCAGAAGGTTTTTAATGACTCGGTGAATAGTGGAAATCGTGGGAGTCGGCCTGGTTGGAAATAAATTAATAAATAATTCCCTAATTCCCCTAACAGGATTTTCACGGTGATACCATTTAATAATTTTAATTTTTCTCTTCCAGTTCGTAAACATCCATTATTAATAATTATTATTTTATTAAAAAAAAACTTTTTTAGGTCGCAAATAATCGACACAGTAAAACTTTAGCTGTCGAGCGTTCGATAGTAAAGAATTATTTCAGGAATAAACGTATTGAGTTGATCGCTTTGCCGGCCGACGCGCGTCTTATGAATTTGTTTACCGAAAATTATTGATCGATAAACAAGGCGTGCGGCGTTTTTAGGTACATCCAAAATGCTCCAGGATTGTCCTATGTTCGCAGTCCTCTGCGCTTTATATATATATATATATATATATATATATATATATATATATATATATATATATATATATATATATATATATATATATATATATATATATATATATATATATATATATATATATATATATATATATATATATATATATATAAATAGAAAAATCTGAAACCAGAGTAGTGGAAATGCAGTCAATTGAAAAGGCCACTTTAAATAATTAACTCTTTATTGAAAAAGTTGAGCTTTTGGAAAAACTTTTTCCCATCATCAGGACAATCTAAAAATAAAAGAAAATGATTCTTGTTAGTGAAACCAACAAAAATAATTCTCCTTTTTACAAAGTTCTTACCACATGTGAGTTGAAAACATGAAACAGGTTTAATACCAATGAAGAACAAAACTTCATTCACATTCCTCTTTAAACTACACTGACTTTAACCTAGTTTTTAGCACGTGGATCGTTGCCACCATGTTACTAACAAGACTTTTACGGAGTGGAAAGAATATAACAAAAAGCAAAATAATTTATAGTTAAAAAACTTACAAAAAACAAGTACGATTTTAAAACTTAACGACCAATGAGCGCCGTCAGTTGAACAAGATATAAGAAATTTGATATGATTTTAAAAACCTTGGATTTTTCATTTTTAAGATTCGGACATCATAGGCCGTATCATGCAGAACTGACGTAGCCATCTGTCATGGTATCTAGGTAATTATTTATACACTGCTCACAATTGAGAGTTTGCAGATGCATTATTGTGAAAGTTTGAAAACTGATTATAAACAGGTAAAACAATATGATGGTATGAAAATGATTTACAAAGGTTTTAAATTAATAGATTTTAATATCAATGTACTTACAAAATGCAAAGTTTAGATGCTAATTTCTGAATTTAACGAAAAATTGTTATCGTTTTTTTTTTTTTGGTACGAGAGAATATAATTATAAAAGGAGCTAAGATTTTGGATATCACTCCTTTTATTCATAGATTTAGGTTGTAAGTAAATATGTACCATTTCTAGGAAAGTTCTTTTGTACCAATTGTCTGCTCTATCCAAAATTATTGCATTCTGCCAGTCCATAGCGTGTCCAGCAGTGTTTACATGTTGAGAGAGTGCACAAGAAAGAACACCTCTTCTAGCGTCACTTTTATGAGAAGTGATACGACCAATTAGATTTCTGCATGTATGTCCTATGTAGACCAGATCACATTCACGGCATGGAATTTGATACACTACGTTATAAGATTCTTTGTTATCAATTGGAGTTTTAGTTTTAGTAAATAAAATGGAACCACTTTTGAGGCATTTTTTTGCTATTTTAATGTCATTATTATTAAAAGGTTTTATAAGTTTAGGTGTTAAATCCTCTATATATGGAATAGAACAGAAAAGAGGCATTCCTGGTTCTTGAGAAAATTCACCATGAAAACAATTTTGTGTTGGATCTCTATCTTGCGTATGCAAAGAAAGTGGTTGACTTGATATTATGGGTAAATTTTCTGGCAATTTGTATTGCGTACTATATAAGAATTTACTTATAATATGCTTTGGGTAGGAATTCTTATATCTTGTTCAACTGACGGCGCTCATTGGTCGTTAAGTTTTAAAATAGTACTTGTTTTTTGTAAGTTTTTTAACTATAAATTCTTTTGCTTTTTGTTATATTCTTTCCACTCCGTAAAAGTCTTGTTAGTAACATGGTGGCAACGATCCACGTGCTAAAAACTAGCTAAAGTCAGTGTAGTTTAAAGAGGAATGTGAATGAAGTTTTGTTCTTCATTGATATTAAACCTGTTTCATGTTTTCAACTCACATATGGTAAGAACTTTGTAAAAAGGAGAATTATTTTTGTTGGTTTCACTAACAAGAATCATTTTCTTTTATTTTTAGATTGTCCTGATGATGGGAAAAAGTTTTTCCGAAAGCTCGACTTTTTCACTAAAGAGTTAATTATTTAAAGTGGCCTTTTTAATTGGCTGCATTTCCACTACTCTGGTTTCAGATTTTTTCTTTAACTAGTCAGTCACGACTACTCTTCCTCTTTATATTATATATATATATATATATATATATATATATATATATATATATATATATATATATATATATATATATATATATATATATATAGATAGATAGATAAATATAATGCTCCAATTTTTATTTCCACACTAAGTAATTAAATAGGTAATACATTTATTAAATAAATACTTTTCTTGCTATTTTACTTTTGCACCCATATAGTTTCTTGTAAAAAAAAAACAAGATCCGCATCCGAATAAATCAGAGTGTTTTAAAAATATTCGAAAATTTATTTTCGTTATTATTAACTCAATTATTCTCTACCAATATATCATAAAATGTTTAAAAATAAGATTTTAGTTACTCTGTATATTAATCTTTAAAATACCCCTACTAAATTATCGGTCATAATATCCATACCAAAGCCTAGAGTTTAATGTGAAATTAAAACCTTACACAACGATCAGGCCATGTTTTTCAGCAAATATCTATACTTAACCTCCCTAATCGGACTAACTTCGCGTTCTCTTATTATCATAAGACGTAAAATTTACTACAGAAACAAATACAGGCATCAAATATATTCCAATTCTATTACCATTGCATTTATGGTTAAAATTTGCGCAACTTATTAAAATAAATATTTTTTTTCAAAATTTTTATACCTGTATTATTTCATTAAGTTTTTAAATTAACAGTTGTTCCCCCCACTTTTTGTAGTAAATATACGCTATTGTATATGCGAATAATTGCAAACTTGGTAATATTTTTTGCCGAAAGATATCTTTTAGGACGTCTGCATTAATTTTCTTAAATCTCCAGATTTTTATAAAACGAAACATACATGTTTTGTTGATTACATTGCTTGGCGGTGCTTCAATTAATATATGCTACTTTAAATATTTTTAGGTCAACCCATGCATGAAGATATGAAAGATAATAACATATTTTACAGATATATTGAAAAACAAAGAATTTCTCAGAAAACACAGGATATTAAACATTCGAAATCTACCAAAATACTTACTGCACTGTTGGGTTTTGCTGACTCCAAAAGGTTTAATATTCCTACCCAGGTCCAGAGTAAGTGTTTTTAAATAGTTTATAAACTTTGGCATTTGTAAGAGAAACAGATTTGTAACCTTATTTCTGGAAATAATTGGGTATTGTGGGACGAAGACTCGTTACTATAAAACTGTATTTTTGCAAATAATAATATTCGACCTTTAAATTAAAAAAGTTGTTTTAGATATTTGAATCTGCTTTTGTTAATAAATGCATTTTATAAAAAATAATTATTTGTCTTTTAAGAATGCATTTCATGCTTTTAAATTCTACAAATATTTTTTTTAAATTGAGAAGTCATATTTTACTGTTTTTTCACTCTGTACCTTTTACTTTAAATTTTATTCCACTATAATATATTTTTTATGCACCAACTACGTACAGGGTCATTGATTATATTTACGTGGCATCTGGAACCTTTATTTTTGAAAATAGAAAATAATATTTTATATAAAAATTGTACGTTTTTTTTTTCATATTATCTTTTGAAATTATAAAAAAAAATAGGAACTGTAGGCAACTTCAACTTTTTTTTAATGGAACACACCGTATATTATGGGCTAGAACGAAATATCTTTTTTTTTCTGATTTCAAAAATACATTAAACATGCGGCAAAAATTTAAGGGACTATTCCTTAGACTATTCTAAGGATATTTTGTCCTTAGGTTATTTTTCATAGGGCGCTTTGTTTCGAAGATACGGGGCGAAAAGGATTTTAAACAATTCAATTTTGGTAATTTTAAAATTATTAACCTATCCGAAATAAATAGGATAGCATACTCTTTTAACAACATTCCGATTACTACAAACGGCTGCAGACATTTAAATTGAATATGTCTCGTAAGTGATCACTTTGTATGGGTCGAATAGGGTGAAACTGCTTGACTTTGTCTATTTGACGTGTATTTTCTGTATTTAATACGAGCGGGGGGTAGTCATTTTCAGCAGTTCTTGAAGATTAAAAAACATTACATGTAATTTTTGGTAATAAATTGTTATTGTCGAAATTCTTTTTCCCCCGTATCTTCGAAACAAAGCCCCTTATCAAAAAAAATCAAAGGACAAAATATTCTTAGAATAGTCCAACGAATAGTCTCTTAAATTTTTGCCGCATGTTTTATAAACACCCTGTATATATACATTGGTGATATTTGAATAAACCATTTTTGAGATATTTAAGCTTAAATTATAAAATAAATTTTAAAAAATATATATTAATATCAAGAAAGCCATGAAAACAATAAAATTGTTATAATAAATTTGAAGAATCGATATTGTAAAAAGTAAAAATTTATTATTTTAACCATTAAGAATAATTTATATTGCTTTCTTGTCAATAGGCTATTCAGAATACCAAAAAATGGCTATTGTGCGTCTTTTTAATGGTAACAATAATAATGTGACGACAGTGCAAGGGGAATATCACTTATCACTTATTATATCCTTAACAGCGGGTACCACCAATAGACACTATTAAATACAGAGTAAGAAAGTTAAGTGACCGAAAAAGCTTAAAAATAAAGAAAAGGACTGTTATATATATATATATATATATATATATATATATATATATATATATATATATATATATATATATATATATATATATATATAGAAATCGAAAAAAAAGATCTACCATAAAGCGCATAATATACAGGGAGCTCCATTTTAAAAAAATTAAGGTGTCTATATTTCTGATAATTTTAAAAGGTAGGAAAAAACCTACAATTTTAATAAAAAACATTTTTTTCTACCTTTAAAAATAAAGGCTTCAGATGCCACGTAAATATAATTAAAGACCCTGTACATTCACAATCTGAGATTGGTCGTAGGTTTAACCCAAGGAAACTCTGGAAAAGCTTTAAAACAAGGTGATATACGAGATATGTTTTCTATTAGGAATAGCCAGAAAGATTTTCAGGCGACCCAGCTAAGCACAAAAGGTAAGGTATACTTTTTTTCATAGCTTTACCAAAGTTAAAGTGTAATAGTTAATAAAATTTAGTAGAAAAAAATCTATTATTACAAATCCAAAGATGTACCTCACTCACCTGAACCATAAACCAAGTTTAAAAATTAATAGTGTTCAATTACCTTTTTAATATTTTTTTAATATAAATTTAAAAGCTTTTGCCTTGGCTTATACTAAAAATTATATATTTATTTGTAAAAAACATTTTTATTTTTATTTTTTTTTATTATTTAATATTTTATTGTTGTTATTGTTATAATTTTCTCGATGTAGATATAAAAAATCCAAAAACAATAATGTTTTTAAAATTAACTTTAATAAAATGCTGTTGAATGGTTGTTACAGATTGACTATATTTTTAAGAGTTATTTGTTAATTGTATTTTTAAATTTTTTGTGAGTAATAATTTTTTAAATTTCGTCAATTATTTTACTGTACTTGTACTTCATTGGTTAAATAAAAATTATCTTTATCTTTTCTTTTTATCTCTGTCGTCGTCTCCAAAACGTCAATATTTTAAAAAATACTGAATTAGAGGAAAAAGATTGTTTTTAATTATTGCCTGCATTTGGCATCATAAATGACATGCAGTACGACTTAATTTTACAGTTTATTTTATTTTAAAAGTTTTTTCAGTTCCAAAAGACAGCCATATTATAATGTTTATTATAATTTTTAGTGTTAGAAGATATATCAACGCAAATACTTATAAAGGACGCTGGCGAACATGTAGATCCTTCAGATTTTTCAAATATCTCAAAAGAGGTATTCCCACTAATATCTAATTACCTTTTTACTCAAATGGAAAATCCTGGTACTGAATGTAGACATTGCCCTCCTGGTTTTCGTTGTGGAGATTATGCTCTATCTAGTGCACCATGCTTATTAACCAATAATAATAATTGGGTACCATGTGATGAAATTTTGGATACTATATCGCTGAAGGATTTAGAAAACTTTTCTAAATCGCTGGATCCTAGTTACCATTCTACTAACAAATTGGAACAAAGTGAATTTTCTGGGATCTTAGAGACTACAGATTCACAGATATTTAATGATGTTAATTTTACACAACTCGAAAAAGAAGCTGAGATTCGAAAACTTGAAACCGAAAAGTCCTTTAACTTTGAGGCTCCTAAAAATTATTCTGACTTATTAAGTAAATTTGGCAATTCAATATTTATAAGTCAAGAACCTACCCAATCTAAGAAAAAAATGGATCATCGTGAAGTTTCAAATATTACAGGGATTTCCGAAAAAAACTTACTAGAGTTTTTTAAGCTGGATTCGTTGACTGACATTTATAGTAACCCATCGCCTAATAGTTCACAAGAGACAGTAATTTATACTCCAGGAGATGCAAGTCAATTTAGTCCCAAATCTCATTCACCAACATTTTCACTAGATGAGCGAAAAAGAAAACAAAGGAGAATAGTGCAAAGAAACCAACGATCGTCCATATTACAAAGACTTTCATTCAATAAGGACAGCGAGATAGGTAACTCCCCTGCAAAAACAGCTGATACTTGTCAGAAGGAAACAAGCCAAATCGATATAAGCGATTTATGCGATTTATCATATTTTGGCATATCAGATAGTAAAACTGAAGGGTCTATAAATAAAGGGAAAGTGGCAGATATTGATCAAATATGTGATTTATCTCATTTTGGAATAATAACAGATGACAAATCTGAACAATTAAAACACAATAACAGTGTATCCGAAAAATATGTGAATAACGAGTCTTTCCAAAGTACAAATAAAAATGTTTGTTCTATAAATGACGAAAAAAACAAGGTGAATAAGAACGGTATTTCGGACGACGAATTTGAGTTGTCCACTCAGTTATTTAAAACAACTAGAGAGCAAAACTACCACACTGAAAATAAGACTAAATTTGATATGGATCAAACTTTTGTTGAAATGGATTTTGATTTGCCTACCCAGCGTACAAATATTACTAAAACGTGTGATACTGATCAGATTAAATTAAATAGCTTTAAAAATGATGCTTGTGACGAAAGTGAAGATTTTTTTGCAACATTAACTCAGCCTAGTAAATCAAATAAAAGTAATAATTTAATGACAAAAAAGAATGTGCATGAAAGCCAGGAAATTGAAAAAGAAATTGAATATATTGACTTGTCAGCCCTAAGTCCAAAACGAACAAACGAGAAAAGTAATGTGTCTCATGAATCTCAAATGCCTATAACTCAAATGCTTAGTTTAATAAATAAATCACAAAAAGAAAATTTAAATTACTATGAAAATAAAAAATTGGAAATACCTAGTAGGATAAGTACTAGAAAGACTACACCCAAAAAGGAAAGTTGGATAGCAAAACAGCCACAAGTTGCTCCTAGAAAAGAGATCGATCCATATTTATTTTCAATCGGGTCTACGAGTAATAAAGTTAAGCAGACGGAAAAAGGATCTACGTCAAGCGACGAGTTTGAAGATTCAGTGTTTTTAAAACCGGATTTATCTTCTATAAAACCACACAAAAAGTCTCCAAAGAACAAACAAAGACAGAATAAACGCACTAAGGTAAGATAAGCATAGCTGTATAAAAGATATTTTAAAACAAGTAATATATCCTTCTTGTTTTTTTTTTCGTAGAATCTGAAAGAATACTTCAAAAAATAAATTAAATTAAAACAAAAGAGATACGACTCTGAAATTATCGTCTTCTTATTGGTTCAATTTTGAAAGCGTCTTATTAAGTTTTAATATAAATAATTTTGTATTTATTTTTAATAACAACAAAGTAATGAATTGTATGTCTCACTTTTACAAATATGCAATAAAGGTAATAATAAACGGTATACTTGACAGAATATTGACTCTTTAGTGGTTTGGCATTTCATATAATTATTGTTACCTTTTTCTATTTTAAATCGATATTTTTCTCTGATTAAAAATGTATACAGAATAGTTTTTATTGACATGCATAATAATTTGTTCCATTAAAAAAATAATTTTATGTCCTGTCTCTTTTGTTTTAATTTAAATTATATTATTAAAACTGTTCTTTAGGATTCTTTAGAAAAAAATACATATGATGGATTTTTTATTTTTTTTTTATAGTAGGCCTTGTTGGATGGCCCTGTACGTCAAAGGATCTATTTTAGTAGGTGTGCACTTTAGTTTATTTAATATTTTGGTGTTTGTTATTTTTAAAAATTCTAGAGATAATTTCTTAGCTTGATTTGTTATTTTTAATATTAAGTAAAAACAAAATATACGTTTTATAGCATCTTGTTACGCAGCAGCTGGCTATATTTTTAAAAAATTCCACTTATATTTACAACGAGTGACAAATATTGCGCTAACTTTGTAGCTTCTTGTGAATAGTCCCTAGACTAGTATTGGTGATTTTAAGATCCACGACAAGGATAGATTGGAAACCACCTACTACCCTAGGGTTCCAAATCAAAATTAAAACCTACCGTTTCTTACTTCCAAACCTGCTCTATCAAACGTAAGTAACTTGGTTACTGTATCATACTCTCCCCATTCTGAGAAAACTCTCGCACCACACCGTCTCACACTACGAGTTAACTGACTAGGTTGGTCTAAGAGATTTCTCTGCCACCTACTCTTGGAATCCTACCTGCTTTTCTTTTAATGATCCCTTCTAATAAAATTACCGAAACAGTTCCTAAACATGATTATTGAGACCCATGTTTCCCATACCAAAAAGAACCCCAACCTTAATTCTGATTATAAACCGTGGTTTTCTATATCCTGTAACAGAGCTATGCTTTTAAAAGCCCAATTTCACAAAAAGGTTTCTTCAGTATCCTAGTCCTGAAAGTTGAGAAACTAGCATCGAAACAAGAAATCAATATATTTAAATTATTTAAAAAAATAAGGGGATTAGATCATTATAGTGTTTAGAATCAAGTGAATTTTGATACTCAAATTTCAAAGGTAAATAGGTTTAAAGAAAATAATCATATTTTGAGCTTTCAAATAATCAGAATAGTGCCTTATTTATTGCTTTTTTTAATGGAAATATTTTGCAAGTATTAAATTTTCAAAATAGATTTTATTTTTGGACCAGTTTCTTATAACTTTGAGTTCCGACTCAAGGTTTGAGAATTAACTTTTTGCCAGTAATTGTTTAAATAAAACCAATTTTGACAAATTGTTCAATTTATAGTTTTACAGCCGAGTGATGATCACGTTGTTAAATTTAGTAATAGACTTAGCAATTGTTAAAAGTTAACAACGGTTTAGAATGTTTAACAAAATGTCAGATTTTGACAGGTTGCCTACTAAAATCATTGAATAACACTGACAATGACGTTTTGTTAAACATTCTAAACCGTTGTTAACTTTTAACAATTGCCAAGTCCATTGCTAAATTTAACAACGCGATCATCACTCGGCCGTTAGTTTTTTATTTTGTTTCAAACTAAATTGTAATTGCTAGTCCTAGTTCTGAGAATTGACAAACTAGCAATCAATATAATTAAATAATTTGAAAAAATAAGGGGAGTAGATCATTATAGTGTTTAGAATCAAGTCCATTTTGACCCTCGGTTCAAATTTGTAATAGGTAAATAGGTTAAAAGAAAATAATCATTTGAGGCAAAATGGCACTTACAACGTTTTGGAAAGGCAGGCCTCATTTAAAACTTTCAGGAAAAATATTTTTTAATTTTACTTAATAATCAGAATAATGCCTTATTTATTGCTTTTTTTAATGGAAATATTTTGCTAGTATTAAATTTTTAAAATAGATTTTTGGACCGGTTTCTTACAACTTTGAGTTCCGACTCAAGGTTTGAGAACTATCTTTTTACCAGTAATTGTTTAAATAAAACCAATTTTAACAAATTGTTCAATTTATGTTTTTAGTTTTTTATTTTGTTTCAAACTAAGTTTTAATTTTTAGAAAATACCCAATAACTTTCTGGATGTGGAGGCTCAGGTATCCGACGATGACGACTTATTCGTCTCTGAAGATGAAGCTGAAGAAAACGATGATTTTTATGAAAAAAGTTTTGTTAATGATGAAACTCAAAACTGTGACACCCAAATGTATGCAAAATATTTACAGTCGCTAAGGTAAATAATGATATTTATATTTTTTAAAGAGATAATAATATTCGGTAGTTACTGTGTTGCCTTCCTACAAGTTTTAGTTACAGTTACTTTACAAACTGAACTTTTTTCTACCAGATTTGTGCACATTAAAGTTTTTAGTTCTTAGGAGAATTAAAATGCAATAACTGTTTATTTTTGGGTAATAGAAGTATGGTCAGTATTATCCATGGTAATAAAACTACTTAAGAAATCTGCAACTTTCTTAAAATAGTTGTATATGAAGAGAAGCATAATCATTCTTGCAAGTTGATCGGTATTTTAGTGAGTAGGAAGCCTATCAGCAATAGTTTTTCCATATCCTATCACATTAATACATATACACATTAACACTGCTGGCAGTCTCGTCCGATCGTAATGTCCAGCAGTTTCCGACATCTCTTATTAATTTGTACATATGCGTTTTTGCTAGAGCCTTTTAGCAGCCACGACTAGACTGCTGCGTCCGTACTGCTTCGAGAGGAGTCTAGCCGCAACCGCTGAACTGTCACCCCACACGTGGTGAGTTATTTTCGGATTTTATAATGTCTAGTAAATTTTCACGCGAAGAATATGAAATCCTTGTTAAAGAAGTTAGCAAACACCCTAAGCTCTATGGTCCTGGGAGTAAAAATTACAAAATTTAAGAAATACATGTTTTTGGGTGAGGTGAAGTTGGATGCTTTACGAAGGTGGTACTTGGTTTGATCAAATATTTTTGAATTAGGTTTAGAACAAAATGAAACTGATCTTGATTCAGTCTAGAAAATTGTCTAAATCTATTGTAATCAGCGGAAAAATAAGATGTTCTCACTGTATTAAAAGAGCTTAAACGTTTCCTGCTTTTATCCATCATGGATACACCAGCCGGATTTTCAGACTAAACTCTAATTGAATGTTGTTCATCCGCTAACAAAAATCAGAACACCTCTTTCTTATTCACTGTTTAATGTTAAAACGCACAGAGATCGTATCTTCTCGAGAGCAAAATAGTGATTACTCTGCTATCCAGCATTTCCAAGGAAAATTTTAATCCATAACAGCTAGCTGCTGGGGTGCCAGACGTGAGTGGTAGTGAAACCCCACCTTAACTAGGCCATAAAAAACTTTTAAAAACTATATGTACATACATTTTTATGTAGGCAAATATGCAATTAAACAATACTTTAACAGTTATTGGTTCAATTAGGTGTAAGGCTAAAAAAAAACATTAAATCGGTGTTACCGCTTGGCATTCTTTAACCTCTTCAATTGTGTATCACATTACTTTTTTTTTAGTTACAACACATACTCTAGCCACTGACATTTGTCTAAAATTAAGTATTTTTAGAAAACAGGATAGATAGATGGGGTGTCGTTCAGAAGGCGGAGCTAAAAAGCGCATTCATTTATTGGTTCCGTTGGATATAATAGATTCTCATTAGAGTTTTTAATTTTCGGGATCGGGATTTTTAAAATCTCGCCATTAAAAACCAAATCCCAGGATCTCGGGATTGACCCTAATAATATTTTATTAAAACATCTAACATTAGCAATAGCAAATAAAAACCACATGTAACACTATTTTAAAAGCAAAAACAAAATCCCTTTTACGTTGTGCTTCGTAATAATAAATAGGTCCTTAAAAACACCAAAAATCGTTATTTTCGAGATTGCCATACCCCAAACCCGGGATTTTCGAGACTAAAAATAAGCCGGAATCCCGGAATTTAAACCCTAATTCTCATATAAACACATTCGTAAAAGTGGGATGGATTTTGAAGCTTGTGTTTGACTATTGGCGAAATAAGAATAATATTTCTATAGAACCATTTAACAATAATTATTTTCAAATGGTTACCTGTAATGAGCTGTTAGAGTATCTCTTTGAGTGAAAAAAAAATGACATTTAAAGCAGAAAATAGATGAGTTGGATAAGTTATTATTTAAATTATTCTTATTTCAGGAGTCCAGTGAATCCAGGACGCTTTAAAATTCCACTGAAACCATCTGTAAATATTTCCAATGTGTATTCCCAACCACCTTTGACCGAAAATGAAACTTATCTTGAGGTATGTTGTAAATGAAAAAATGATTTTGTTATGTAGGACATTTTAATATGATATATAATTTATTAAAATCATTTTCATAGCATAGCATTTCTATACAAGTTAAGTTAATAAACTGTGTACTTTGATAGCACCCTTATCATCTAACATATAACATAAGGTGTGCAAGTAAATCCTATGATTATTAAAGTTAACGTATACATGGTGTCTCGAAAATCACGGATTAAACTTAAGTAGGTAATTAAATGCGCCATATATTGATATCCAATTCATTACCAGTTTTAAGGTATTCCAATTTTAGTGTTTTTTGCAAAATATATTTTTCCTGGGGGCCGTCTTGATTTACCATCGTACCTAATCTTCCATTTTCTTTGATATCAATCCTCCCATTAGCCTAGTTCCTTCTACAAGTCTGTATAACCCCGAGACTGGTTGGCAGATATATTTTTATGGGCTCATTTTTGGTTGCCCAAATAATGCCTGTCTTTTGTGATTCAACCCTTTACATTCGCACAGGATGTGGTAGGCTGTTTCTTTCCGTCATTGCACCTTCTGCAACTTGGGTCCCCATTGTATGAGCCTATCTTGTGTAGGTGTCCTCTTAGGTTATCGTGCCCTGTTAGCAGCCCTACTGTTATGCGAAGTCTTTTTCTACTTTGTCTGAGTAGTTCTTTCTTCGTTCTTTTGGATGGACCCTTTATGAATTATTATTCTACTGATGCTATACCAGTATTCCTCGTGTTTGTTTTGGATCCATTCCCTAGTTTGCCCTCGGGCTGTGGTACTGGTCACTCCAACGGCAGGTTCTGGTCCAAAGTATGGTATGGATGATCCCTGTCTCGCTAGCTTATCCGCTTTTTCGTTGCCTTCTATTCCCGAATGACACGGTGCCCATAGGAGAGTTACCCTGTTGCGTTCTCCCAGGACTTCCAGTTCTTTTTGGTACTCTCATGTCAGCTTGAACGTTATCGTGGGGTTTGCTAGTGCCCCTAGTTATGCCTGGCTGTCTGTTATATGCAGATTCGCTTGTTCCGCTTAAATGATATATATAATAAGTAACAAATAATATTTTCTTTTTTTTTTGCAGTGTAAATAGCAGTGTGTCTGTCAAACGTGTGCAGCTGTAAAAGTACTACACTAAATTTTTCTCTCACCCTTTTTTTAGTTAGTCTAGAATATGATGGCACATTATAAAACTGACTTAAAATGAACTCCTATTTTAATAGGTTGGAAACGTTGATTTTCCAAAACTTACCTCACTGATACAAAATAAATTTTTAGAAAAATTAGGTGAATGTAATCTGACTAAAAACATCCAGTGTGAAAAAAAAATAAAGTTGAATTTTTATCCAATATATTAGAAAGCTAAAAAATTATTAAAATTCATATAAAAAAATATTATCCTTTTTCCAATATTGAATAAAACTATATGTATTTAAAAAAAACTATTTTATTTTAAAACTCTTGACCTTAGGAACTCGAAAATAACCTACAAATTAATATATTCCAGAAATAATCACTATAAAAATATAGATAGAGTTCTTTTACATTTTATACGTCAAGTTCGACGGTACTTAAAAAAAATGCTTATATTAAGGAAGATTTCTTGGCTCCCTCATATTTTGGACCTTGATTCAATATATTTCCTTTCCTAGCATTACATAAAGAAAATAATATATGAAAGCGTGTGTTCTAATGGGCAGTAACTTCGTGGAAGAATTCAGATTGTGGTTTAGCAATTGCAAAATTATCAACGCGATCTGAGAAATATTAGAAGTTTTATTAGACGTTGCAGGTTTTGCATTAGAGCTTTGGAATTGAAATTTTGAACAGCTAATGTAACTTTAATCGTTCATTAAGTAATTTGGATTTTCAGAACAGGATATATGACTTTGATAACTGTTTTGTATTTCTTTTTCAAAATTGTGATCTGATTTTTTATATATATGCAATAAATATTGGTTTCTGTTCTTAGCCAAAAATTTATGGGGTGTTTTAGATCGCCAATCACTTTCTCTGATTCCTACTTTAGTGTATTCCATGACTTACGGGACACCCTGTTTAAAGTTTTTCTTTTAGGATTCATTTTGTGTGGACAAAGATGATACAGAATTAAGTCAGCAACATGACTTATCTGAGCTAGAAATTTTAGAGCAAATATTAAAACAGAAAAAGAAAAGAAAAAAATCCAATGAAAAAACTTTATCTAAACCAAAACGAAGGAGAGTTATATGTTTTGGCAGCGATGAAAGTGATTAAATATTTACTTTATATATTTTTTAGAAACAGTTTTTATTTATAGCATCTATTGCAAATCTGAATATGACGTTAAATTATCTTGTTAAGTATAAACAAGTTATTTACTTAAGCTACTGTCTTTTTAACAATATTATATCTTTTTAAAATGTGTTAAATAGTATTTTTTTTCAGTTATGCAGAATAGTAGATATAATTTTATATGTAATATATATTGTTAGGATTGTTATTTTTTTATATAAATAAAGAATATTATATTATTTAAAATAATTTAGCAAACTTTTTGAAACTAACTTAATATTTAAAAGTACATTATATTACATTCTAAAAAAAATAACATAGATGCAAAAAATTAAGACTAAAATTATGATAGATTACTATGTAACTGAGTATACAGAATGTCCCGGAAAATGTGGGAAACCTCTTGGATATAAAAAAACACATGAAAAGAGTACTACAAGTTCATATAATGGTCTAAGAGTTAAAGCCAAAAAATTATCGTAATCAGTAATATTCAGTTTCTCCCTTTAAACATGTTCATTTAGTATTGTTAATTATGTTCTCGCGCAGGCTGACAACCTATTGGATACAGGGGGTAGCAATAAGGGGTGAAAGTGCAAAATTTTTGGGAAAAAATCGTCATCGATAATATATCAGCCATTTGGTCACTTAAAGTTGGTGTCTAAATCCAAAAGGGCCGACAGTTAGGTGGATACCGAGGGCAGTAAAACGGGGTTAGATTATCCCGAGCGCTTACTGTATACAGGGTGTTTTTTAATTAAATGTCAATATTAAGGGGGCAAATTTTGGGTCCATTTTGAGAAGAAAACTTCATATAAACGTATGTCCTAAACGTCCCTAAGTTCTGAGAAACAGGGTGGTAAAATTTTCAAAAATAAAGCATTTATTAATAATATCAGTAATACCACTTTAGATATTTTAATAAAATTTGGCATACTATGTATCCGGAGGCATTTTTAGTGTACTAATTTTTTTTCCACTAGTAGCGTTCGTACGGAATTTGACCTGCCTATTTTGGCAGATATTTATTGATGGTACGTCACTGATTTTTCTTAAAATAAAACATATTTTTAAAATCCCCAATCATTTTTAAGCAAAGTTGATCACTTGATGTTTTTCAATCCGATGCGCGATTTTCGCTTAAAAAAATTTCTCTGCATGATCGTAACAATATCGGTAAATAATATCACCATGCAAAAAAATATCTAGATTTAATTTTTCTAGGTAAAAACCGTGCGTCGAACTAAAAAAAATCAAGAAATTAAATGTGCTCATATGTTTTTTAGTCCGACGACGGTTTTAACCTAGAAAAATTAAATCTAGATATTTGTTTGCATGGTAATATTATTTACCGATATTGTTATGATCATGCAGAGAAATGGTTTTTATTTTTTAAGTGAAAACCGTGCAGCTTAATCTTAAGCTAGCAGAACCACGTATTTTTCTGACAATGCGAGGCGTGCAAGAATTTAAATAGGGTAATGAAATGGTCTTAAAAGAGCCCTAAAAATATAGGCCTTAATAGGATCGAAAATTTAAGTGTGGTTCTGCTAGCTTAAGTAGTATCCTTTTATTATAAATATTATACACTCTTACATCCATTTTGGCTCGTTTTAATTACTTAATTAATAACAGGAAAATACAGGAGGTATTGTATAAAAAGTAATTTAAATTTAAATTTAAACAGTTAAAGTTTAAAAATAATAATAATGCATGTAATGGTAATCTCTGATATGATGACAACAAAAAGTGAATGTTAAATGAAGTTTTACGCTTATCTCTTCTAACCTTTAATTTACTTTCGTTTTTAATTTTTGACAGATAGCTCCTTAAAAGTAAAGATTGGAAAGTAAAAAATAGTTGCTCTATCTTTAAACTGTATTAGCTAAGTAAGTTATAAAATTTCAAAAAAAAAAACGATTTTAAATTGTTTTTATCTCCCAAACTATACACTTTACGTAGGAGAATATTAACTGCTAAAATGCTTAGAATTGTACATAGAATCTAAGTATTAAGTAAAAAAAAATGCAAATTTTATAAAAAAAAAAAGATGTCGCTATGCCACCATTTTGGACTATAAAAGTAGTCTTGATTAATTACTGAAAATTTCGTCTCAATATACCGAACGGTTCAAAAGTTAGAGAGTACTAAAGTACTTTTCTTCTTACTTTATATACTCGTATGTAGAGAAATAGCTTTTAATACCTGCTAATTTAGAGAAATACATGGAAATACTTAAGAATATTCAAAAAATACTTGGTAATATGTAGGAATATCTGAAAAAATAAGGTAATATTAAGAAGTACTTGGAAAAACCATAGTTTCTATGCTAGTATTACCAAAAACTGGAAATCATTGTACCTTGTGGGGGGAGGGGGTTGGTCACCCCTCGAGCTTTATTAAGCTGATATCTAGATTGAGTTTAGTTTTACAGTGACTTAAAATGCCCGACTTCGAACAAACATAGCTACAATTACTTAAGCGGCCGGCTCCGTTACAAAATATTTCAGCTGATTACAGTGTTGCCATATTTCCATTCATTCCTAACGATTTATGTGAGTCTTTATATGTATATTTTGTCCAAGAAAAGTGAATTATTCTAAGAAGTTATTCTAGATATTTTTGATTATACAGAGTGTCTGGCAAAAACATGCCAATATTATTTTTTAATGTACCCACTGTCTAATTTAACTTGCGGATTCTACCTAAATATCATTACAAGCCACTTAAGAAAGATGGCCGAGTAGAATAAATATGCCAATTGTTGGAACCTTGTATTTCTGTATTCTGCAACATTTTTCTGCGCCTAGAAAGTTGCTACATACGCTTCTGCAGGCAGTCGACGCTCAGCCAAACGTAAATTTTTTCGTAAGGCTTTGCCTCGCTTACACGCGCGAATATCTATGTTAGATAAAGAAAAACATTTCCCTTTCTATTTAAGGCTTTGACAAAAAAATATATAAGCCCTAATTTTATGTGCAGAAGAGGTAAATAAATTTGTACTCCCTTAAGAACAATTATTCCTTAACGATATAATGTTGGTTTTTGGTTTTGCTGTATCTTTCGCATATTTGGCGAGTTAAATAATTTATTAAGAAAGACATAGATAAATGCAATAATCTAAATCATAAATAAATATGTCTCGAATCTATAGTTCGCCTCGTTAAGACCACTTGATTTTTTTCAATCCGATGCACGGTTTTCGCTTATAAAATAAAAACCATTTCTCTGCATGATCATAACAATATCGGTAAATAATATCACCATGCAAAGAAATACCTAGATTTAATTTTTCTAGGTAAAAACCGTGCGTCGAACTAAAAAAAATCAATAGATTAAATGTGCTCATATGTTTTTTAGTCCGACGATGGTTTTAACCTAGAAAAATTAAATCTAGGTATTTTTTTGCATGGTGATATTATTTACCGATATTGTTATGATCATGCAGAGAAATGGTTTTTATTTTATAAGCGAAAACCGTGCATCGGATTGAAAAAAATCAAGTGGTCAACTTTGCTTACAAATGATTGGGGATTTCAAAAATATTTTTTATTTTAAGAGAAATCAGTACCATCAATATCTGCCAAAATAGGCCGGTCAAATCCGTACTAACGCCACTGGTGGAAATAAAAAAAAGCCCCTTGATACATAGTACATGTATGCCAAATTTTATTAAAATATCTAAAGTGGTATAACTGATAATATTAATAAATGCATTATTTTTGAAAATTTTACCACCCTGTATCTCAAAACTTAGGACGCTTAAGACATACGTTCATATGAAGTTGTCTTCTTAAAATTGACCCCAAAATTGCCTCCCTAAATATTGACATTCAATTAAAAAACACCCTGTATAAAGTAAGCGCTCGAGATAATTACTGCCCTCGGTATCCAGTGTCAGCCCTTTTGAATTATTATCGATGATGATTTTTTGGCTCTAGCTCTCCGTCTATAAACTCTTCGTATAGGCTCCCTCTTCAGAGATATGGGTTCCCAAAGAGCTCTAATAGAATTAAGTTTTTTAGACATAGCTATTGAACCACCAGGTATATTCCAATTTTATTTTAACAAGATGTAATACCAAGTAAGACTTTTCATTTTTTCAAATAACTAAGACGGACTAGCTCTGACACTCGTGACCCCCCTTTTTTATGCCCTGTATTGATAAAAACTTTGGACAGCGTTTTTTACAAACTTTTAACTACTGACTAAAAATTAAGCAATCGTCATTCATGTCGCTAATCCTAACCGTTTTCGAAAAAAAATCACTTTATTTAGTCCCCTTAGTTCTGTCGAGTTAAATATGAAAAAGAGAAATTTTCTCAATTCGTCGTGCTCGCGAATGTGTCAGACTTCACAAAGCCTATGTTAACCTCTTTTTTTAACTAAAAATTTAAATTTTTATTAAAACTATTATGTTGGTGACAAAAAAAGATTCAATTTAATCGGAGCCAATGACTCCGATGAGGGGACCTATACGGAAAAAGTTAATATGAACTTTTAGTATTCATTTCACGTATTTTTTTTTTTTTTAATATCCGGGAGATTTCCCACATTTTCCCAGACACCCTATGTAGGAATGGTCGACAATAAATAATTGTTGCTGTTGAGTTAATTAAGTCAAAAGTCTTAACGAGGCGAACTGTAGATTCGAGACATATTTATTTATGATTAAGCTTATTTAATTTATCTATGTCTTCCTTAATAAATTATTTAACTCGCCAAATATGCAAAAGAAACAGCAAAACCAAAAACCAACATTATATCGTTAAGGAATAATTGTTCTTAATAATCCCTAAGTAGGGTAGTACAAAATTTATTTACCTTCTTTGCACATAAAATTAGGACTTAAATATTTTTTTGTCAAAGCCTTAAGCCGGGATTCAACGGCGCGTGGAATGGCAATCCTGGGTTGACTGTCGAGTGTCAAGATTGGCGCGTCGAAATGTGGTCGGGCCGTTCCCACGGCGCATGTAGGATCGCGGTGGATCGCGGTTTCAGACGTAGACACGCAGCGGTTGTACGTCGGCAGTGTCGGCGGTAAAAAATTAAATGACTTGGTTTAATTGTACAAAAGAATGAATCGTTAGCGAACGCGTATCGTTGCTGATGCAGCCTATTATTTTATGTTAGGAACATACAGGATGGCAAGAGGATAAACAAAACGAAAACAAAAAACATGGGAGTTTCTTTGTACAAAAAACGAGAACATTCTGCAACACAGTTCTGTTATTGAATATTTTACACTCATTTGCTTTTTAATTCGCTTCCAGGATCATGAATTAAATTCCTATTTTTATGGTATGGATCCCGTGGGTTTCAAATAATTGACTCGGCTTCATAAAGGGATAAAAATTTTCACTTCATTCGACCACTCCATAGTGAAAGTACTACGGCACTGACAGTATAACGCGCATAGCCGAGTCGTTGGAGCGGTATGCACGTGCTGCGCGCCAGCGTCCGAGCTCCTTTGAACCGTGTTGATTTACCGACATATGACGGGACATACCGCGCCGACCGAAGATCGCCAAGAATGCCTTATCCGACTGCGCGGGAACTGGCAATTTTGGCGCGAGAACTGCCACTCCACGCGCCGTTAAATCCCAGCTTTAAACAGGGGTTTTTTTTAATCTGATATAGATAAACGCGCGTGTAAGCGAGGCAAAGCCTCAAATACCAAAACTTTTAAAGACAAACTATTTTGAAACATATTTGACAAAAAATGAGCGTCGACTGTCTGCAGAAGCGTATGTATAGTTTGTCCAAGCTAACATTTTTGTGTTGGCTTACATGTTCAAAAACAAAAATTACTAGACTCAACGTCAAAATCAGCTGATTGGCGTAAATCGCCCAGTAATGGATTAAAGGCGTTTCAATTTTTGTATTAATTTTTTTTGTGTTTGGGTGTGTTATTTCGTGTTTTAAAGTAATTAGTGAGATTAGAGATTACTCTGCAGTGTTTTATTTTTTTGTGCGGACTATTTGACATTTTTTATATTTCATAATTTATTTTATTTTGGACTAAGTTTTTATTTTTATTGGTTTTAAGAAAAAACCACTAGAATAGATATTTTTTAGTGTATAAATCACAATGATTACTGTATTTCCAGTTTGGAAAAGCTTCGAAACCCACTTCAGAGCTGTGATGAGTTGGAGGTAAGAAAATATAACCTAATAAATATTTTTGGAAAAATGATGCTATCAGAATAGTGATCTTGCAAAAGGTAAAAGAACTCGTTTTAAGAGTATTATAATCTAAAAATACATCCTCAGATGTGCCAAATATTTTAAGATTTAAATATATTTATGAATGTATTTTTTAGAATCGCATAGTGGCAGTTGCTGACAATATAAGAAGCAATATATGAAATTTATAATTAACTTAGGCTTAATGGAAAAACCATATGTGCAACGCATGAGAAGGAAATTTTTAAAAGGTTTTATGGAAAATGAAGATTTAGGAGAAAATAAAAATCTTTGGGTGTTTCTCGATGAAACCTGGATGTTCTCGAACAGCTCTTTCCTCAGGTCTTGGCAGGATGACGATGTATATTTTAGTGAAAAGGTAAAACATTCTAAAGACTAATTATACACTAGAAAAAAAATGTACTTTCCTACACTTAAGGAAAATTTGAAGGGCCCATTTTTTTTTTTTTTTTTTTTAATTACAAGGTAAAGCACTTATACAATCCTCTAATAAAATTTTGTTTTGCCTTATAAATTATTACAGTTTTACAAAAAAGCTTCCTCTTGCACACCAACAAGCTGTAGAAGACCTGTTTCTCTTTTAGGAATATTTTTACAGTTTATGCTCCGAAGCATTAGCTGTCATAATTCCTTCTTTTGTATATCCCAATCAGAGCAAATTAAAAGTCTACTCAGATGCATCCCTTTATTCTCCACTTCACATTTTCCACTTTTTCTGCACCATCATCTTTAGAGTTTCGAGACTACGAAATCATATCAGTAATTTACATCTGACTTCACTCTAGACATTCGTAGTATGTGGACACTTAGACTTTAAGCATAAGGGGTATCCTGAGAAAAATACATTTCGGTAGATACCTCACTTAGGATCTCTTTCATACATAGGACATATAAACCTGTAGCTCTTAGACAACATTAAACTACAGAACACACTTGCTGCATTCTTATCAAACATTAAAGTATATTTAATTAAAAAACTAATGAAATATTTATATTTTCCTTAGATACATTATTCTACATGCTGGTTCAGAAAAAGGATTTGTTGATGGTGCCAGTAGAAGTTTTAAATCTAAAACAAAAACAGGACATTACCATGGCGAGATGAAAGCTGAAAATTTTGAGAAGTGGGTTAGAGATGATCTACTACCTAATTTAAAAAGGCCTTCATTAGTCATTTAGGTAATGCCAGCTACCATAGTAGGTTGTTAGAAAACTGGCCATATAGTGGCGGGAAGAAAGAAAATATGGTTAACTGGTTAAAAAACCGAAATATTCCTTTTGCAAAATCGGCGACAAAATAGATTTTGTGGTGCTTGATTCAGCGCCTACCAAAGTCTCCCAAATCTTATGTCGTCGATGCTCTTATTCAGGAGGGTGGTCATCAAGTGCTGCATTTGCATCTATATCACACGACCTTCCACAGTTTTTGACAAATTTATTTTATAAAATATAAGCATCTTATTGTGTTAATGATACTCTGAATAAATAAATGATTATTACTGTTTTGTTTTATTTATTTTATTATTTAATATGGGAAGCAGCTAATGAAGTTATATCAGATGAAATAAATCGACTTATCTTTAGGCATCTTTAAAAAATTGTAAATTTACATAATAAGTGATATCAAACCATCCCTTATAGTGAGATATTTCATCAGGATATTTCAATTCAACTGTAAAGAGTTTGCCTGCAAATATAACAAAACATTACAGGTCCGTTTGATATTCAGAAATAGTGTACACTATTTTAAATTGTTTTTATGGACCTAAGCGCTTTAATTGAATGTGTATTTAAGGACTAAGTGTGTACAAAAAGTGTAAAATAGTGTAAACTATTTCTAAATAACAAACACTTTAATAAATATAATAAAAAAAACTATTAATAATCTGCACTAGATAGGCGAAAATCTTTTAATAAAATATTATGGCCAAACATCAAGCTTTCACAATTTATGCAAATATATGAACAGCAAGAAAAAAATACTGATGAATTTAGTTATTGTAATCTAACAACAATTTTTTTTAAATAATAAAATCTTGAAACTCTCTTCCCTCAGTACGGTCCTGACTAAAATTCTTATATCAGCCAACTTAAATCTGAAAAACAAAATTTACTAATATGTAGGGGTATTCGCATTGCCAACCTAAAAATGTTAGCTTGGACAAACTATAACAACTTCCTAGGTGCAGAAAGATGTTGCAGATTAAAGAAAGGGTTCTAACAATTGGCATTTTTAATATACTCGGCCATCTTTCTTAAGTGGCTTGTAAGTCAAGTAGAATCCGCAAGTTAAATTAGACAGTGTGTACATTAAAAACTAATATTGGCATTTTTTTTTACTAGACACTCTGTATAATCACAAATATCTAGAATAATTCACTTTTCTTTGACAAAATATACATATGAAGACTCATATAAATCGTTAGCAATGAATCGAAATATGGCAACACTGTAATCAGCTGAAATATTTTGTAAAGAAGCCGGCCGCTTAAGTAATTGTAGCTATCTTTGTGCGCAGTCGTAAGCCATTGTAAAACTAAACCCAATCTAGATATCAGCTTAATAAACCTAGAGGTATGATCCACCCCCCCCCCCTCCCCCAAAGGTACGATGATTTCCAGTTTTTGGTAATACTAGCCTAGAAACTGGTTTTTCCAAGTACTTCTTAATATTGCCTTATTTTTTCAGATATTCCTACATATTGCCATGTATATTTATAAATTAGCAAGTATTTCCAGCTATTTCTCTACATATATAAAGTGAGAAGAAAAGTTCTTTGGTCTTCTCTAACTTTTGAACCATTCGTTATATTGAGACGAAATTTTCAGTAATGAAACAAAACTACTTTCATAGTCCAAAATGGTGGCATAGCGACATCTTTTTTTATCAAATGTGCCATTTTTTTTACTAAATACTTAGATTCTATGTACAATTCTAAGCATTTTAGCAGTTAATATTCTCCTACGTATAGTGTATAGTTTGGGAGATATAAACAATTGAAAATCAGTTTTTTTTTTTTGAAATTTTATAATTTACTGATCTAATACAGTTTAAAGATAGAGCAACTATTTTTTACTCTCCAATCTTTACTTTAAGGAGTTATCTATCAAAAATTAAAAACGAAAGTAAATTAAACGTTAAAAGAGATAAACGTAAAACTTCATTTAACCTTTACTTTTTGTTATCATCAAATCAGAGATTAGCATCACATGCATTATTATTATTTTTAAACTTTAACTGTTTCAATTAAAATTGAAATTACTGTTTAAACAATACCTATATTTTCCTTTTATTAAGTGAATAAAAAGAGTCGAAATGGATGTGAGTGTAAATTATTTATAATAAAAGGATACTACTTAAGTTGGCAGAACCACACTTAAATTTTCGATCCTATTTAGGCTAATATGTTGAGAGCTCTTTCAATACCATTTCATTATCCCATTTAAATTTTTGTACGCCTCGCCTTGTCAGAAAAATCCGTGGTTCTGCTAGCTTAAGATTAAGCTAGCAAAACCACACCAAGATCTTGGTAAATTGGTATTGGGATTTAAAAATATTAGAACCTAAAAAACATATACAGGGTGAATTATGACGAAATGTCAATACTTCAGGTACGTAGTCAGGGTCCAAAAATAAACATAAAAGTCTATACAAATATGGGCCTTCGTTTCCGAAATACAGGCTGTTAAAATTTTTATTTAATTTTTCGATTTATTAAATGAAATTATAAAACCTAGCTTATGTTTTGCTAAACCTTATTTCAGAACAAAAATTTTATTAAAAATTAAAAAACATATTGATTAATTATACATTTTGTTTTTTTTTGCTATAATGAAATCAGATGCGTTGTATTTTTTTTAAATCGAAATATCTCGAAAACGGTTGCTCATATCAACTTTTAACAGGTATACCTTTTTGACGTAAAAATGACAAAACAATGATTTAATTTACTTAAAAATGTAATACAGGGCCGTACCAAAAAGTTCTGATTGTTCAAATAGTAAAAAGACGTGTAGGTGGCACCCCCTACAAGTAAGAGCTGTACTAAGATTAGGTTCGAATCCATCATACCAAAAAAAAAACCCCAAACCAATTTTTACATTATCATAGATTTTATTTAAAAAATAGAAAAATGGAATAAAAACTTTAACACCCTGTATTTCGGAAACGAAGGCCTTGCGGACCCATATTTTTGTAAAGATTTTTACGATTATTTTTGGACCCTGAAATGTACCTGAAGTATTGACATTTCCTCATGAATCACCCTGTATATTAAATAGCAAATAGTGTACCACTAAATTGTGCAAAATATTAATAATAAGAAATACATTTATTATGAGTAGGAACATTTTTAAAATTTTTTTGACCAAGCACCATCTTAGGCCCAATTTTTGAACAAAAAAATATGCATTGTGTTTTTTGATGTTTAAAGCCCTTATTTTATGCTTTAATATTCCAAATTTAATATTGTTGATTACTTAATTTAGAAAATATAAATTTTTATGGTTCAGCTAGTTTTTAACAAAATTATATTTGGCCATACCACACCATCTTTTTTTTTAAATATATACCTTGCGTTTTTTGATGTTTTAAGTATGCCATCATTTTAGGCTCTTGTCAAGTATTTCCAGTATTGCATGTTGTAGTTTCGGCATTTCCACAAGTATTTCTTGTATTTGCAATCGTAATGCCTGTATTTTCAGCATTTCCTAATGTATTTCCAAGTATTTATTTATTTAACGGATACACCATTTTTACATTCACTTACACTAAAGCAAAAAACATTAAATATTTGTCATTGTATTTCTAGTATTTCCACAAGTATTCCCCTTAAATGGTACAATGATTTTCAGGGATGGTTCACCTCTTGATAAAGCTGTTTATCTTGATTGATAGGTAGATGAGAGTGGGGTAAATAATTCCTTTATATTATGTCAGTTGGCGATATATTAACTGACGATATAATGGTTAAAAAAGTTTCATTATTTGTCGTTTAGTATTTAATATATATATATATATATATATATATATATATATATATATATATATATATATATATATATATATATATATATATATATATATATATATATATATATATATATATATATATATATATATATATATATATATATATATATATATATATATATATATATATATATAAAAAAAATATTATTTGGGCCGTTCACCCAATGGGTTCATTTTGGTTCAGTTCCCAGGGTACAGATTGGTGAACGCATAATCAAATATCTCTTACGAAGTCGCAAATATACTTAAAAAAGATTTTTGAAAATCCTGATAAATTATTTTTTCAGTAAAAAATCTTTCATTGTTTTCAAGTTATAAAAAAAACCATAATTGTAAAACATTGCTAGAAATTAAAATAAATTTTAATTAATTAAAAAAAAAAACTCATGTTACCTTGCAATATTGACGGGGCCCCAAAAGTTTTTTAAATAAAAATCTGAAACTTAAAGATACAAATATATTAAAAATATGTGTGCTTACAAAATAGTACTTGGCATAAATCAACATTTGGCTTAAAAATACAGTCGTTATGGCGCCTATAAGATAATTTCGTTTATTATGCTTCTGGACAACTCTTTATTCGGAAGAACTATGGAGTTTAGTAATATCGTCTCTGAAGGAACACTTACCGAACACCCTAAAAAGAAAACATTTATAATTTATGATTATAAAAGATAATACAAATCTTAACCTAATAAAGAATTAAAGTAAATCTTATGTTTCGTCTTAGAGCCGTTAATAATTGCTAAAAGCCACATATTTATATATTTAATCTGCAGGAACGGATTAACGGTGCGACCTCCTTTAAACGATAAAGTCAAGGGATAACACACCAAAGCAAATTGTGCTGCTAATTAAAGTCCAGAAGAAGGAACCAAGATAAGATCCTGGTACAACCATGTGCTAGACCTGTGTTTCTAAACCTGGGTGCCGTGAAAACCCCGGTTTCCACGGAGGGGGAACTTAACTGAAATAAAAGTAATAATATCTGCAGCAATCAAAATATCTGGTGCAAAAGAAATGGCTGCCATTGTAATATTCAGACGTACATTAGCAGTATAAAAATGCCATTCTGTTTAAAAAACGTTTTGGATTAAGCAGTAAAAATCGAAAATTTCTCTGTTAAGAAATTGAGAAGCCAGTTTACCACGCACTTGCTTTACACAGAAGAACGGTGGTTATTTCGCAAAAAAGTGTTGGTACGCCTCTTTACTGTCCGAAATAAAGTCATGGAGATTCTTAGTGACTCTTCATTTAAATTGTCACTAAGAGTAACTAATGTCAAGTGGTTACAAGGTTTGGCCTATCTTACCGATATCTTATCGAGCCTTAATGAATTTAATCTTTTACTTCAGGGAATATCTGTTACGGTACTTTCACTTTATGACAAAATTGAAACGAAGATTTAAAAAATACAGTTTTGGGAATCTTGCATAAACGGAAATAATTGAGTGCTTCCTACACTCAATGATATTGTATCCGACTCAAAGATTTCACTGTCAACCGAAATTACTTTAGAGATAACCAACCATCTTCAGAATTTACAAGTTTCGTTCAAAGAATATTTGCCAACACGAGAGGAGGATCTAAGTTGGCTCCGCAATCCATTTTCAGTCGCAATCGAAAATATTCATCAAATCCTAACTATAAAACAAATTGAACAGCTTATTGATTTGGCAGCTGATGAAAACCTAAAAATTTCTTTTAACTCGGCTTCCTTGGTTGAGTTTTGGGCCCAACTTAGATGTGAATACCCAGGAATTGCCAGTTGTGCTCTAAAAAAAATTACTGCCATTTGCTACAACCTACCGTTGTGAAGTAGGATTTTTTAAGTAAGCTCTTATAAAGAGTGACCAAAGAAATAAACTCAATCCTGCAGATATGCGGATCCAACTTTCAAACATTGAACCTGGTTTTGACGAACTTGTCTCACGCAAACAATCTTAACCATCCCATTAAGTATAGATGTTAATCATAAATAAACGTTTTTACGTTTTATTTCTTTGTATTTTTTTATAAGCTATTAATATATTTTATTTTTAAGTCGTTATTGATTACTGAATTACTCTGTATTTGAAAGCTTAAAAAGTAACATGATAATGTCAATATTTTGACGCAAAATTAAATATATCATAATAATATTTAAATTACCACACTATTTATAACTATAACTACTTAGTTTACTTTTCTGTCGACTTGGGAAAATGTTTGACCAAATACTAATATTGAATAATGCCGGTAGGCCCAGAAAAGGGGCGCGACACCCAGAAAAGTTTCTTCAGAGCTTTTTTCTGTATTAGCCTTACTTAAAAAGGGCACATAAGGCTACAGTTCCTCAAAAACAAGCCCTAGTGCTTTAGGGTTCCTTGCTCTACAAAAGGTTGAGAAACACTGCGTTAGACTAAACGCTAATCATGAACATCGACGAAAAATCCTAAAGCGACCACCGTGAACTCATTTGGGGGACTATGTTCGGCAATATTTAGCATAATAGCGTCACCTAAAGGGCAAAGTGATGGTACAAAAATGCCCAAACCATCTGAAATTGCTGCAGGTTAACCTACAGCTTAGTAGGGCCGGGTCTGCGATATAATATATAATAAATTTCTACAAGTAGTGGAAAAAGATACAGGATTTCAAATCAGAAGCTTCAAATAAAAATCTACATTATTTTGCTGCAGCTAGGTTTCAATTACTGGAGTTTCGTGGGGACCTAAACACGCCATCTTCATACCAAACCCCAGAAAAGGTAAGGGCACTAAGGCTAAGGCATGTAGAACTATCAATACCATTTAAAGTCAAAATGCTGCAAAAATACAAACATACTAGGAATAAGGCACTTCTAGAGAATCCTCTTAATAAACATTAAGTTGCTACAAAAGATAGGGTTTAAAAGCCCTACACGACCTTACAATCACAGTCAAAATGTCGCTTAAACATTCTTTCCAATTATTAATAATTACAACCCGACATATTAAAAAAAACAATATTTTAGTGACGCTTTATAAAAAATCAATTAAAGTCGAAAAAATATATAGAGACAACCATTTTCTTTATAACTCAACCCTAGTAATAACGCAATATTAATTTAAAATTATTTTAAACAAAAATATGTCATGTATCAATAATGATTTTTATCGTTTTAATATTTTACAAAAAAATGCATAAAGTCTAAAAATATATAAAAAATGCCACCTAAGGTGTCCTTTTTTGAAAAAATTAAAATAAAAATAGTCACTGTATTATTTCCTAACTGAAATATAAGTTGCAATCAGTTTTAAAATAATTTCGGAAATATTATAAGATTTTTTTTTTTTTTTAAGGGTACATTTGTGGAAATTTATTAAATAATCTTATAAATACCAAATAATAATATTCTAAAATTAAATAAATAACTTAATCTATATTTAAACATTATAAACTTCATCAAGTCCTAGGTCTTCCTGGATTGTTCCTAGGACCGATGCTGCATTACCCCGTTGCACAGCTAAACCAATTCTTTGGATGATGAAACTTCGAGATTTTTTGCATTGTATTTTTTGCAAATTTCATTAATAAAACCCTTAGCCTCATCACCCAAAGGACCAAAAGTTTCAACAGCAAAAGGAATGAAGATAAAGCGTTCTTCAAGCTCTTTATATTTCAGATGTTTTTTATTCTCGGCAATACGAGCAGGCGCACCTACAAAATTAGAAGTTTTGTCCAGATAGGATTTTGCAAGTGTATGGCTGCAAGTAGCGTCCCAAAGTAATTGTTTTCCATATTTCCAGGGAATTAAGGCCATTCCATCTACCCGTTTTTCATCGCTTCTGCAAACTCCAAGAGGCTCTAATACAGAAGGATTTTCAGCTAAAATCAGAGCTCTTTTGATAATGTCATTTATCTGACTGTGTCTAGAAGAACGCCCTGCGCTTTTTTTGCAGCTTAACCCATGTAGGCCATAAATATCAGCATTTTCGCCGCAAACGCAGGTGTGCTCTCCACACACAGGCAGACCAAGTCTGAGAGCGATGGAAATATGGAATGTTTTGTTGTCTAACAAATTTCCCAAGGACGAAGATGGAAGTGCGTTAATCCAAGCATTACTTTCAGGGGCCTGAAGAGCAAGTAGACGTGCCTTATCTTCACTTGTCTGGCACATGTTTGTAATATATTTGTGACGAGCTTGGCAAATTAAAAAGTCAAAATCTTTCTGTTTTTTGGTAATTCTTGTGGTTGATTTTGAAGATTGCAAACAGATAACCATCTTACAAAACAATTGCTGAAATCATTATCTACTGTCGCAAGAATATAGGAAGGTAAAATTTTGGAAAGTAAACCTGACACGTCATTGATTGAACCTAAAAAGGCAGAAATAGACAGGGTGGATGTATCTCTTATTCCAAGACCTCCAAATTTTACTGGAAGAGTGCTTTGTAACCAAGAATTTAATTTAATATCACAATTTGTTATGTCTTGAACTAAACTTTGTAATACATTATCAAAATTACAAAGTAATTCTGGATATTTCCAACAAGGTGAACATCTTAACAAATAAGACATTCGAGGTATGGCAAAGGAATATTTTAGTAAATAATAGGAAATATGTGAGTCTATAAATTTTAATTTGGTGCTAAGAGATTTTAAAATTCTGTCTTTTTATTAATTAGTATTCAATTTCATTTGACGAAAAGCACTTCCTAATAAATTAAAATTTGAAATGGGAATTACTGACAGATTAGGAACAACACTTAAAAAATTTGATAGTATATTGGAATGATCTTTAGATAAAACAGTTAATTCACACTTATCAAAATTTAAATTTAAACCCAAATCTTTACTTCCTTTGATTATTTTATGAAAATTATCTAAAACCGATTTTGGGTTTCCAGCAAGTGTACCGTCATCTAGATACCAAAGATTTATTTCTGTATTTAATGATAAAATAAGTGGATGAATTGCTAAACTAAAAAGAGCTGGTCCAAGAGGATCTCCTTGTTGGACACCTCTTTGAGAAAAAATATGTTGATCACTGTAAGAAAGTAAACTCGGATTATCATAACATTGGGCTATAAATGGTAAAAATTCTGGAAGATATTCGCTTACTCGTGATAAAATTGTTTTTCTATTAACCATATTAAAAGCGTTTTGATAATCTATTTTTAAAATAACTTTATCTGATTCGTGAGGATAAAGAAGAAAACGACGTATTGCATCTATTGCTGCTTGCTCCGCATTTTGTTCCAAAACCAAGTTGATATGGGCGAAAAAGGTTTCCTAGCTTTTCATAAATACGAGAGCATATTACCTTAGAAGCTAAACGTCGAAAACATATTCCTACTGCTATTGGTCGAATACCGCCATCTTTTTTATTAAAAGCACATAGGTTTGCTCCATAAAAAAATTTACAAATATCTTTTGAAACTGAACCTTGAAATAAATGAGTTATAAAAGACTTAATTGACGACAGTAATTTAAAAGAATGGTTACCATGCTCGTCACTTACCAAGTCCTTAAGATGTCTTGGTCTTAATGAATCTATACCACCAGAAGACCCAGGACGAAATGAAGAAATAACACTTTTAATTTCATTTTCAGATAAATTAAAATTAAAATCAATATTTTTAAAGGAATAATCGACATCATTATCTTGTTCGGATACTGGATGTTTCTTTTTCAGTTTTTCAAAGGTCTCTTCAATTCTAGGTGCGATAGTATCATCTGAAGCGAGAATTCGGATTGCATTTCTGATATCTCCATCTGCAATTTTGGCTTTGATTTTCTTTGAAAGGTACTTATTCTCATCAAACTTGTTGGAATCTTTCTTCTTTAATGGTTTTTTAGATGTTACTGATATTTTTATATATAATTCAAGAAGATCATTTGTTTGTAAAAACCTATTTTTCAACCAGGATTTTAAATTGGTTTTTATCAATGTTGTTAAAGAAGATTTTCTATTATGTTTTGAGTTGACAGGTATTGCTAAAACGGCGTATGGGAAAAGAAATAATGAAATCCAAGAATAAAAGTCATTTTTTGATACACATTTTTCAAGAAGAAATGAAAGTTCATCAGAAATTGATGGTCTGGCTCCTTTTGGAATGATTTTTACAATGGGATTGTTGATTTTAATTCAGCAAAAGCTTTGATTAAAAATTCACCATTTAAACTTGGATTTTGATTAATCAAATTTTTGGGGGTTTTATTTGCAATTTGATTGGTGGATACTTCATTGAATTTTTCGAACGATACATTTATTACATCAGACATGTTATTTTTAGATTTTGAGTTCTCCAAATTCTTCTTTACGTTGGTTTTTAGATGCATTTTTACATTATGAATTTTAAGGCCATTGATATTCTTGAACGTTTTTTGACATATCGAACAAGATGTTTTTTGTTCATCATTATCTAAATTATATTTCTGAATGAGATCATAATGTCCGTTATTAGGGTTTCCGCGAAAAAGTAGATTAATAGTTGATGTATGTTTCTTCAAACAATCCGATAAAACCATAGCTTTCTTGCTTAAAATCTGGCTTAGGGGTAGGTCTTCAACAAATGTAAATACATTAAAATTAATTTTGTAAATTTCAGATAAGGCAAAACATTCTAGAGCCGTTCCATAAGTACCTGGAGCATTAATTTTCTTGTAATACTCATCTTTTGATATATTCTCATCCAAAATATAGTTTTTAAGTTTTTCCCATTCATTTAAAATAAATTTTGAGGTCTTACTTCGAACTTCAGCATGTTTTTCTTGTGTTTTATATACAAAAAGACTTACTGCTCTAAATAAACAATTTCCATCTCCTATAATTTCAAAAATTTTAAAATTTTGATATTTGCTTGACATTTGTAAAATTTTATTTTCTTCATAAAATCAAAATTTGGCGATCTTGGGTTTGAGTTTCATTGATTTTTGTTAAATAAAAATTCCAAAAATTTGGTTTTGGATAAGGGTTTCTTTAACTGCTTGTTATAAAATCTGTATAAAATTATTTAAAAGGGAGTAAAAATTTTATATATATTTTGACTTTGACAAAGTCTAAGAATTTAGTTTTTTTATTTTGATTTATTGGGTTTTTAAAATCACATATATTATCAGAATTACAATCGTGCCATGGACACAATAAAACTGTTACAGTTACCATTATACGTACCAAGTATTGTAATTGATGGATTTAACCTTCCGTCATTATTAAATAACCTCGGATTTTCCATTTTTGCAAAAGGTTTATTTGGATCAGGGTCGCAAGGAGTACCTTCAACTCTAGCCCATTTTCCTACTCTAGAATTCCGACCAATTATACTGTGCAATATTAAACTACGCTCTTCAATAACGGCTGCGTCCAGTATTATACTTTCTCGTATTCTGACTCCAGCTCCAACAGTTACTCCCGGACCAATACTTACGTTTGGACCAATCTATAGAAAATAATGTTTAACTTAGTAAGTCCTTACTCACTGTGGTGTCGAAAAGTGTTTCTAAATTACTTATTTTGTATTTATGATAAATTGATTTACTTTTAACCCTAATAGCTGTCAACCAGAGCTGTCAAAGCACTCTAAAATATTACTTCAAGTACAAGTACTTGATAAAATGTACTTGCTTTTCCAAGTAAATTCAAAAAGAACTTGAATTGAAGTACTATGCAAATATTTTACTTGAAGTAAAACAAACCCAAGTAGCAAAATGAGTTCCATAAAGATTGCATAAATAACTATACAATAAACTTTATAAGAGTCAAAAATTCTTCAAAACTGTTATAAAATGTTTATATAATATTTATAGTACCAAAAAGGGCCCTCATTTCTTGATACTATAACGCCTCTATACTGGGTATACAAATTTTATAAAACCATTTTATACAACAACTATAAAATCGTTTTTTATGTGTATTTGATGGTATATTTATACAATAATAGTGTATCAACACTTTAAAAGTCTTACAAAAATATTGTATACTGATCTTTTATTGCATTATATCTATAGGTAAAGAACCAATATAAACATTCAAAAAAAAAAGTTTTATATTAGTGCTATACTGCAGTCTGATACAGAAATTTAATAATGTTTTATACTTTTAATGCAGAATATTGCAATAAAAAAATGTTAAAAGGTGTTATGAAGATAGAAAGTAGTCTTGTACTTGCCAATAATAGGAATTGATACCTACTAAATGAATATGGCGATGCGAACGTTTATAATAAAAACGGTCAATATTACCTGTTCTCACTTCAGGAATATCTGGATTTTGTGGTGAGAAACGCAATAAATTTCGTTGCGCCGCAAATTATATTGATAATATAGGTATATGTATGTGGTAAAAAACAAACGGGCCTTAGTTTTAGCCACATTTGTTGAAAAATTGAAAAAAAAATATGTATAAATTTTTCAAATTTCGATGTTTTTTATTGATAGTGTCAAGCTATAACATTTTTTGAAAATTATAATTAGATAATTATCTCTCGGAACTTGTGAAAATTGAGCTAAAAGTTAAATTGGTTTATTTATACAACATGGCGGCAATGCCGGATCTAACAAACTTTTATTTAATAATGGCGCATTTTAACACAACCGTTTAATTCTACATACAATCATTAAACAATATTTTAGTGCAAATTATAGATGTATAGAATAGAATACTTTTATAACGCTGCATATTTCGGCATTTTAAATTTGTTTGTTTCCTGAAAGAAAGATGTCGATGACACGAAGATTTAGATGTTGTCAGATTTTTCTAAGTCGAAAGCATAAACATTGACGCTTTCTTTTTTTCATCGATGTATCCACCATTATGAGACAGTCATTCCGATTTTCTATGAACTAGACTGCTCATCGGTGGATCCACCGGTGAAAAAAAGAATTCGCCCATTATAATTTCATACTTATTATAATTACAGGGTAATATTTAATTAGGTCTTTCGAGGGTATATATTACATATTTTCACAAAAAGGAGAAAATTGGTTCCTATTAACATGAATGCGGAAATGCGCCGTTAACAGATAGCGAGTCTTTTGAATTACCTTGAAATTATTCATTAATATTGGAATTACCGAGTACCGTGGCAACCATGTACGTGATAAAACATTGTTATAAAAAATCGTCGTCCTATATGTGTGTATGTGCTGCACTAAACAATCTTTCTCTCCTATAACGTATGAATGTGTGACTTTTTAACAGTCTTTCGTTCGGTAGCGTTGTAGTCTGCCGCATAATAGGACAGTATTTTACACTTGATGCCGAGTGACATTAACCTAAAATATTTTCGCTTTTCGGTTTGTACCTTCTATAATTTTACGCATTACCGTTAAATTATCAAGATGTTTAAAATAATTGAAACAATAGAAAAGGGAAGGAAAGAGCTAACCATTGTGCCACACCGCTGGGAACAATGTGGTACTTTATTTTGGCCAAAGAAATTTGCCTATAAGTTTCAAAAAAGACCCAGAATCTACACCAGAACCAAATTGGATTTCAATAAAGGGTAAAGTTAAAAGAAACTGTTTGGCCTCCTATGAGCAGGCAGAGGAAGAGTTAAGTCGTATGGTGGATGTGGAAAATACGACAGAAACGGAAGACCAAGAAGAAGAAGCAGAGATAATATCCAGGCCTAAACGGCGTCGAGTCAAGGTTCTTTTGCCGAAAAGCCAATTAACAACTAGCAACAATGAATTTAATGATTTAGCTAATTCCTGCCTAGTAAGTATATACCTATTTATATATGAATTTTTTTATTGTATTTACAAATTGACATATTTGTACACAGTAATACTTTTTTGTTTCAGGTGTCTGGAAATAATGCTAGCTATTTGCAAGCTTCTGCCTTTATGGTGCCGCCTCAAATACCAATTCCAATTGAAGAATATCAAGACTATCAGGAGTCAAACGAGAACCAACAGTCAAATGAAGTGGTATCTGGCGAAATAATTGCTGAGGTTCAAGTGGAAAATATGATACAACAAACTGATTCACAAGATGATACTTTGAAGAACATATTAACTGCACTCAAAGCAGTTGTAGAGAACCAGCACAAGATCATGAAAGAACTAGCTTCTTTTCAGGTGGTTTTTCAAAATGCAATGAAAAAGAAACCTGAAGGTGCAGGTAATAGCAGTACTGGCAAGATTTATAGGTCAATTTCTTTCGAGCCAATTGATAGCAAAGAGGCGCTACAAGAGCTAAACACCAAATTAAAAAACAATGATACTTTCAATGAGTATGTGGAACGACTAAGCGTAGTTTGTGGACAAAATTCAAAGACTAAAGCTATAGATCATTGCTATGCTAGTGGATAAGTTTTTCACTAGAAATTTATTCACCTTATGTTCATGGGCCGGTGGAGCGAAAAACTCCATACAAGAAGTTTGCCTTCAAATTTTATGAAAATGTGATAGCACTTTTCTTTCAACTTATACACCTAGAGGACCCACGTTTCACATTGGAAGAATGAAGAATTCTTCAAATGTGTGATTCGAAATTGTATTAGGAGAAGTACTTCTTTAAACAAAAGAACACCCAAAAGTAAGAACAGGCCAAAAAAGCTTTCTTACAATGTAAAAGCGAAGGAGCAAGACGAAGAAACTGCCTCAGAAGTAAATGAGAGAGAAAATGATGGAATGCTGACAGAAATTGTCAATCAACTGGTCTGAGATTACAGAAAAGCCTTAAGTGTCTTATTTGTTCGAATGTTTTTTTGTTCAGTTGTTTTTTAAAGGTAGCTAGAGTTGCCAAAGAATTAAAAGTTGATTTAGATTTTTTTATGTTACATTCGATACTTACTTAATTACCTATTTTTTAATGTGCATTTGACATTTCCAGGGTAAAATTTTTGTTTGTCTGTTGTATTAAATAAATTAATAAAATATTAAAACTTAAATATGTTGAATAAAGTTTATTATTATTATTATTATTTATTTATAGTTTTATTTTTCATATAGAGTATGTAATAGTGGTATAAAAACAAGATCACTATCATCTAAAATTAAAATAAGTTTACACTTTATGTCACTTAATGCATATACTTTTATATCTCCTAAAACACCGTTTGATTTATATATGTTAAGATATGATGAGTATATAGGTTGTTCAAAAAACGTTTTCCATCTGCAGTAATGGGTATCCATAAATATGCAAAATATCATTTTTTACTATATACTCCATGCAAACTATCTCATTTTTTGAAGTAAGAAACCAAGTATCTTTATTTTTCTTCGAATTTAACAAAAAATTTTGCAATTGAATCATTTTAAAACGCCCTTGTTCATCAATATTTTTTAAATTTGGAAACTCATTGGTTTTAGAAATTGATAATATATCAACTTTGAGTGCTTCACCCAATCTCCTAGCCACCTGTGCTAGCGGGCAATTTCCAGTTCTAAGTAAATTTTTAATATAAAAAAGTCTATTTTCAAAAGGGTATGCATTGAATGTCGATAGAACACCAAATTTCTTCACTTCATGAATTAAGTGTAAGAGATTATGTACATTACTTGTCATATAATCCTCACCATAAAAGTCTCTATACATTTCTACATAGCTATCTAGCAGTGCTTTAGCTAGGGGTAAAAATGTTTATGTGATTGCGAGGAGCATATAGTTATGGCACAAAAGAGCAATAAAAAATGTTGATAAACATCCTTCGATAAAACTTTTTTTTAAAACTACTATGCTAATATACAATAGAAAGGTTCGGTATTCAGTACCTTTCCAGTGAGTAAGCACATCTAATCCACGCACAGCGCGATGTATTTCAGAAGGCAATTTACAATTTAATAGAAACTTAGATACTAGGCTTATATCTTTACCACTCCATTTTGTTGTATAATTACCAAAATTTCCATCTTTCCAGCCTATAAGACACCTTTTCATTATTCCCAAGTCAATAAGGTGTAAAGAATCACCAACAACAAAATCTTCTACCATGTCAATGGGAAGTTCTTCTAATGGGGTCGAATTCTTGTGATGATTTCCGTATATTCGACTTCTAAATCCTTCATCTGTTCGTAAATCACAACCAGCCCTTGGAAAATAAACTGTATGAGATAGATGTGAGTACTCGCCTACAGTTGTGCACTTATTACAACCAAGTTTGGAATTAAAATTTACTATCCCTGAAAAAAGATTAATAAAATGAATTAAAAGTGACAACCAATTTTTTAAATTTATACATTTATTAGATAATTACCTTTGATAAATGCCCTGGCAGGAGAGTCGCAAATAAAACAATGGATCTTGACCTCTATTTTCTTGATGTTGCCTTGATTAGTTTTGAAACTGATGCCATCCTTGAGAACTTGCTTTGCTTCGCTAACGAAATTTTGTAAATATCCTTCTAAAGACGGTTTTCCGACACCACAATAAATTCCTATAACAAGTGGCCTTATTTCGGGGATTTCGAAGATGCTACATAAGATTGGCCAAAACTCACTTCTGGAACTTTTATGTATTGGGAGACCATCGACGTTTATGTTCAGTGTAATTAATTCTATGTCATTAATATGTTCCCATAACTGAATTGCTTCCTTAAGCACTGAGGTAAACCCATTGTGCCAGTAAGTGCCATTCTCTAAAGTAATCAAATTTAACACTTTGGGGGTCTTCAAAAGTGTTCTGGGATCTGTAGGAAGCAAATTTGGAATGACTTGGTTCCATATACCAGAAAGCTCCCTCAATGCCGAATGTGTAATATTAAAAGTTGTTGCCCAAGCAATAATTTGATTTTTAATGTCATTTTTTTTGTCAACTTCATTAGTATATATCCTGTTTTCTTCGTCATCTGTACTACTATAATTAGATTCATCAATTATATCACCAATAAAAGATTCCAGTGGCTGTGTTTGAGCAACCTCATTACTATTGTTTTGCTCACAATCTTGGACCTTATTGGAAATATCTCTGCCCTTTATTGCGTCTGTGTCCTCAGGTATCTCATACTGCGGGTCACTTGAACAATTTCCAAGAATCAACTGGTACTTTTTTTTGACACTTCTTTTGAAATTACCACTTTTTTTCAATTTTTTCCACTGAGAAATCATTTTTAATATTAACTATAGTTTGTAATATTGAAGAAATGAGGTTAGAAACATTTGGGCCTTTGTAACGCAGAATATAGGATAATTTTGTTGCGGCAAACTATAATTTTGTTCTATAAAATGGTTCTAAACGATGGATCTATTTTTTTTACATTAAACACAACTATAAAACCATTTTATAAATAGGCGTAAACCAACGCCAAAAAATTGTTTCATAATTTGCGTTATACATTCTTAATAGAAAACGTTTATAAAAATATTTTATAAGATTGATACCGTAAACTATTATACGACTATTATACAACTTTATTATAACACCTTAAAACATAATTTTTTAAAGGTTGTTTAACTTTGTATAAGCCTTTTATAAAATTCTTAAACAAACAAGAATCATTTGTTCTATAATAAAAGTTGTATAAGACATTATAAATCGACCACACAAAGAGGGATTTATTTTTGAACTAAATTATCTTAAATATAAGCACTAAAGGAGAAAACTGTTTCTGTGACAACACTTCTAAATAATTATAAAATAATTCACTTCTTTTCACGATTCATTTTGCTACTTGGGAAGTACTTAAAGTAAACCAAAGTAACTAAAGGAAATAAAAGTACTGGAAGTAAAAGTAGTTTTATTGGACTATCATTTTTTTAATAACATCAAGTTAAATGATCAGCGCAACATAAAATGTATATTTTGACAATTTAACGATTTACCTTACCTGTAAAGTCTGTTATTGTGATGTATGTATTGATATATTCAGCAAAGTTTTTTTTTTTTAATTTTTCGTGTTTAAGGGTCCAATATAATTTCCTAATTCGATCCGAATGCATTTTTTATTTTATATTTTAAAACCTTAAAACTAGTGATTAACCCAATATTTTCTGCAGTTTTACCCTTTTAATAAATCATCATTTTTCTGCTTTCTCTAACAACAAATTGTATGTTAAAATAATGCACGTACCCTAAAGTCATACGGCCGAGTGATGATCGCGTTGTTAAATTTAGCAATGGACTTAGCAGTTTAGAATGTTTAACGTCATTGTCAGTGTTATTCAATGATTTTAGTAGGCAACCTGTCAAAATCTGAAATTTTGTTAAACATTCTAAACCGTTGTCAACTTAGCAAATTGTTAAAAGTTAACAACGATTTAGAATGTTTAACAAAATGTCAGATTTTAACAGGTTGCCTACTAAAATCATTGAATAACAATGACAATGACGTTTTGTTAAACATTCTAAACTGCTAAGTCCATTGCTAAATTTAACAACGCGATCATCACTCGGCCGATAAACTTTTAAGTATTATAAGTATTAATTAAAACATGGTTTCGTATTTAAAAAAAAAAAAAAAAATAAAGCTGGTGAGAAGAATGTGGCGAGATATATAGATTGTGAAAAAAAAAATTTAGGTAGGTATCTTTAAATGGTGTTAGAAAACAAATAAAAAATATTTTCCAAACATTTTTAAACTAGAATTTATACAATATTTTGATGTTTTTTAAAGTACAAATAATATTAAAGGTTTTTAAAAATAATTGTAATTTTACCATTCTTGGTATCAATAAGAATTGAATTGAAAGCTATAATGTATCAGAGTCAGCAAAGGTCGGGCGATCTTTTTGTTTTAACCTATTTGCGCGATTATCTAACGTGAATAAATGGCGTACTTGATTGATTTTTTTTACTTCAAGTACTTCTTATTAACTTGAAGTACATTTTTTACTTCAAGTTGATTGAGATTGTAATACTTCAAGTACTTAAAAAATACTTTAAGTAATCTTCTTGATCAAATCAAGTAAAAGTTCAAGTATTTTGATATACATTAATCAAGTACAAGTACTTCCTAATAAAAAGTACTTGAAGTAAAATACTTCAAGTACAGAAAAGTACTTGAAGTAAAATTTTACTTCAAGTACTTTAAGTTTTGACAGCTTTGCTGTCAATATACATAGTAGGATTTAATCTTAATTTGGTATTTTTTTGCCAAACTACTTATTCTAGATGCTGAGGTAAGCTTGGGCACATACAATTATTATTTACTTTATTATTAACAAAAGGATTGAAATAAAAAATAATACGTTAACGTTATTAATAACATCTTTTAATTTGACTGTAAAATGAATGGTTTAAAAAACAATGGCGTAGCCAGTGTTTGAGGGTCGAGGCAAAGGCTGAGTAGGCTGAAGCTTAGAGCGGCAAGATTACGATTAATTTTTAAAAATATGTAATCGTAAATTTTAATGGTATAATTAATGATGTTGCAGAAAAAAAGGTTGAAAGAAAAATGTTAGTATAGAGTTTTGCCTATAACTAAATAATACATAGTTCAAAAAAGACTTATTTGTTTAACCATTTTAATTTATATTTAATTTTTATATTATGAAATTTGTTTGTTTTAAAGAATGGTTATTTAATTTTCTGTATGTTTTACTTTTGTTTAATTTATTATTAAATTTTTATAAGAATTACTAGTAAAGTTTACATTCTTTTAAAGCTAAATTTTTCGTTCTCATATTCAAAAAATATTGACATATTAGGGAGGCAAACATATATTAGTCTATGGGCGGCAAAAAATTAAATCCGGCCCTGGTCGAGGGCAAAGTCTTTTTGGGGCACCTGTATTGATAAATATCCATTCATATTGTTCTTTTTTATTCCATATTCAGTTAAAAACAATTATTAAAAAGTATTAATTAATAAATCGGGCATATTAAGCAATATTAAAGCATGTTATTAAAATGATTAGTGATTAGCAGTAGAACTATAAATAGATTTTTCCGAGATTTGTTTTAAATACCCGCTCAAAAACATATGACTTTAATTTAATATTGGGTAAAACATCTATTGACATACATTAAATTACATTTATTAACCAAGTTTCAAATTAAAATTATTTTTGTTTGGATAAAACTAAAAATAAATTCTTTTATAATAAAAATAAGTTAACAACCAAAAATAAACATTAAACAAAAAATTTCTATAGCCAGCTCTATGCTGTAAAGACATATACTTTAGTCAGGTATTGAAATTTAAAATGTATCTGATTGGTCACTTTTTTTGTATTAAGTAATAATAATTATTAATAACTATTATAAATCCATTTGCAATTTAAAAACATGTTCAAACATATAGCTAATGTTTGTATGAAAGCATGTAGTTCAACTTAGAAAAAAATTGGTATAATTTTTTTGCGAGGCTGTGGGGGCAGGCGAGGGCCCACACTGCCTTGCCACTGTTTAGAAACCATACAAATACAGTCGCAATCTAACGTTGCATGTTTCTATTGATAACAAGATTGTTTCTGAACTTTTATGATTTGTTTTATGTATTGTATTTATTATGTTTTTAAAATTTAAGTTAGCTTGCATAAAAATACAAAACTGTTTTTTTAATTTTAAATCACAAGCCTTCTATGTACAGGGTGTCTCAAATTCGAGCCTCATCATTGGGATCCAAATGCCACCTAAAAAGTTTGAAAATTTTAAATACTTCCGAAGACATTTGGAAAAAAACCGAAGATTAACGATTTCGTTTTTATTTTTTTATGAATTTATTTGACTGGACATAACAAAATAAATTTCACATTTCTATGGCTACTTTATGTTGTACAAGACAGTGTTATAATATTTGCACACCGACGTTTTGTCTTTTAGCTGCCATCATAAATTTTTGTTTTTTTTTTTTTAATTCGGTCCTGGATTTTTTATTACGGATTTTAAGAGCTTTTAAGGTTCCAAAACCAAGGCATAGCCCTTATTCGAAAAAAGCATTTTAATGATTTCCTGGTAAGATCTTACCAAAAATATATTTTCTGTCTCTCTCTAACACATGATTTCTTAGGGAAATTGCCATTGATATGAATTTTCCGAATAAGTGCGATACATCATTGGTTTGGGACCTTAGAAGTCCGTAATAAAAAACCAGGGCCGTACTAAAAACAAAGTTGATGATGACAACTTAAAGAGAAAACGTCGGTGTGTAAATCTAATAACACTGTTTGTAGAACAAAAAAAGTATCATTAGGAATGTAAAATTTATTTTGTTGTATCTAATCAAATAGAGTAATAAAATATAATGAAATCGCAAATATTGGGTTTTTTGCAAAAGTCTTCGGAAGTATTCGAAATTTTTAAACTTTTAAGATTACATTTTAATCAGCATCAAATTGCACAATTTTGCCTCCATTTAACCGACCTTGTATCTCTTTAGGTTCCCGAGATCGGAATGATAAGGCTTGAATTTGGTTCACCCTGTACACATTAGAGAAAAAAAATTTTGTTAATAGAGTGGGTCATTATTTTAACTGGCGGATCTAATAATGCACATTTTCGAAATGTAAATAAGGCAAACGCATTTAACAGCACAATCGCTACTGATTAACGTCTTAGTAATCTTTTAAATCGGTGCGAAAATCGTTAACATAGCGTCGATTTAAGTAATTACTTGACTATCGATTGTTTTAACGATATAAATTTATAATTTCAAGTATTAAAATAAATCAAATAAATCGGCGCCAAAACTAATCTTACTGGAAAAAAACAAATAATTTACCACTGCAGAAGGATGGATAGAGGCAGAAGGATCAATGTGAACATCTGGTAAAATTGTGCATTGATCGGCTTGCTTTCCAGTTACAAGCCTTTCTGGATGTTTGGTTCTATAAAGTTCCAAATAGTGTCGATTGGCATATATGGCGGAACTAGCAGTTTTTATTTGGGACCACCAATTTGATATGGGCAAAGCAAACATTTTTCCAGTTCCCGCTAATGGTGTTAAAATATCTTGCTCTAACTGTAGGTATCCGGCATCTTTACTGGCGTTACCATTGTCACTTCTATAAATTACAAAAATAAATTAATTCGTAGAATTTAACAAATATAAATGAGAATTGTCTCTAAACCATAAGTAGATCCGTTTCTTGTTAATATTCCTTGCAAAACTTTGCAGACGATTTACCAGTAGTCCAGTAACTGAAGACCCGAAAGTACCCAAAGCTGTAAATAAATCTGTAGTTTTCATTTGTGGCGCATTTCTTAGGTCTTTTGTAGAATTTGACAAATATAAATGAGAATTGTCTCTAAACCATAAGTAGATCCGTTTCTTGTTAATATTCCTTGCGAAACTTTGCAGACGATTCACCAGTAGTCCAGTAACTGAAGACCCGAAAGTACCCAAAGCTGTAAATAAATCTGTACAGTTTTCATTTGTGGCGCATTTCTTAGGTCTTTGCGAATGCTTTCGAGCGAGAAAAAGTTTATCACGATTCCGACGTGGGATCCCGCTGAAAATGGCCCCCCAAAGTCCCAAAAATGAGTTTCCCGCGAATATCTACCAAAATATGGGAATTAGAGAATTTTTGTTCAGACAAAAAAATGAAGATCACCTTGAAATCTATAAAAATGGTCCTTACCATTTTTTCGTAACACCAATATTTTTCGCAAAAACCGCCGTCGAAAAATCCATAACATTCAACACTGGATAGATGTGGTAGTAGGCTAAAAAATGTAGATGGGCAAAACATTTTTTTATCAAAACGCAAAAGAGATGGTGAAAGAAATTTTCTGGGATCATTAAACACTTGCGAAGGTCTCATTATAAAAAAAATGTTAATAACTGTTAATATTAGGTATCTAAACCTATTAACGCCATCTACTGGTGGTCTGACTAAAGCGCCGTTTTCTGTATGTTGTGTTGCCTAACTGCTTGTAATATGTAATCTGTAAATACTGTATAAAATAAAGTAGTCGTTGACATGATGCTAACTGAACCGCGTGTCGTTTCATTTCATACCCTAATAATCCACTGTAAATTTCAGCAGGTTATGGGCCCAGGGCAATAAAATAACGTAGTTACGCGAGTTTGTTCAGTTTTCGTGCAGAAAACGACCAATTCTGGTTGAAAAACAGTATAGTTGTGCCGAAAAAGCGTCGCGCCGGGTCTTATTCGCCGCGGTTTGCAGTGTCGCGGTTTTCAAGATGGCAGCAAACAACTATTTGTCGTCAATTTCGAAACTCCATGGCCGGGAAAACTATGAAGAATGGTGCTTCGCGATGGAAAATTTCCTAGTTTTAGAAGGCCTAAGTAATTGCATAGCTGGAACCGAGACCGATTCCGTGCAAGTGGCCAAATGCAAGGCCAAGATTGTTTTGTCGATTGATCCTTCTTTATACGTCCATGTTAAAGAGGCGACCACAGCAAAAGATGTGTGGGACAAACTAAAGGATCTCTATGAAAATAAGGGCTTTACAAGAAAGATTGGTCTTCTTCGTACTTTAATTTCGTTGCGATTGGAAAACTGTGGCTCCATGGAAGAATATGTGAACCAAGTTATTGAAACGTCCCAAAAACTTGGTCGTACGGGGCTCAAGTTGGATTCCGAGCTGATAGGCAGTTTAATGTTGGCAGGGTTGCCTGAACATTTTGCTCCGATGGTTATGGCGCTGGAGCACAGCGGGATCGACATTACCGTCGATGCCATCAAGACAAAACTGCTCGATATGCAGCTAGATGGCAGCAGATTTGCGAATTCCTCATCAGCTGGTGCTTTTATAGGGGGCGCTGGGTTTCACAAACGTCAACATAATGTAAACAAAAACAAAAATAAGCCCAAGGAAAGTCATGAAAGCACAAATGTTGTAAAAAAACGGGACTTAAGTGAAGTGATCTGCTACCGGTGCAAAAAAGCGGGACATTATATGTCGAAGTGCCCACAAGTTGCTCAAAAAACTAACAAGGACAGTCCAAACCAGTTTAAAAGTGCGTTCAATGTTGTGTTTTTGAGTGCCCAGTATAACAACAAGGAATGGTACTTAGATTCAGGTGCCAGTGTACACCTTACGTGTAGGCAAGATTGGCTTGAAAATACAAGAGCTCCATCCCTGAAAGAAATTGTTGTGGCTAACAGTACGAAGCTGCCGGTGCACAGCTGTGGCGATGTGAATATTTACACAAATGTGTGCGGTAATACTGTTGAAATTGAGGTAAAAGATGTTCAGTATGTACCAGAATTAACGACAAACTTAATTTCAGTCAGCCAACTAATAACAAGGGGAAATCGTGTTGATTTTGGGCAGGACTGTTGCAGGATTTTCAACAGTAAGAATGTTCTTGTGGCTAAAGCATTTTTAAGTAATGGGGTTTACAAACTAGACACTACATGCCCAGGTGATGGTTTTGCTGGACAGGTCACTAGTGGTGAAACTTGGCATAGGAGGCTCGGACATATAAATCCAACCTTTTTAAACAAGATGAAGGACGGTCTTGTTGATGGCATTGATTATCCTGGTCGGGTAGAGATTGACAGGCAAAACTGTGTGGTGTGCTGCGAGGGTAAGCAGTCCAGACAACCTTTTAACCATAAAGGTACCAGAGCTACAGGGGCGCTAGATGTCATCCACAGTGATTTGGCGGGGCCAATGGAGACACCATCTATAGGGGGCTCGAGGTATTTCTTGACCATGCAGGATGATTATACCCGTATGTCGTTTGTGTTTTTTCTTAAGACAAAGGATGAAACCTTCGAGAAGTTTAAGGAGTTTCAATGTTTAGTTGAGAAACAGCTGGACCGGAAGGTGAAGGTGTTGCGTACTGACAATGGTGGCGAATACATTGGTGGTGAATTCCAGAGGTATCTGAAGAGGCAGGGAATAGTACACCAAACCACAAACCCGTACACACCCCAGCAGAATGGGCTCTCCGAACGACTTAACCGGACATTGATTGAAAAAGCTAGATGTCTTCTATACGAGGCAGATCTTGAGAAAAAATTTTGGGCAGAGGCTGTCAATACAGCCTGCTATCTCAGAAACAGGTCTATGGTAAGTAACTTACCTAAAACGCCATATGAAATGTTTTATAGAAAGAAACCCAACCTAAGTCATGTCAGAGTGTTTGGCAGTACAGCCATGACACTTATTCCTAAAGAAAAAAGGGCGAAGTGGGACAGAAAATCAGAAAAGCTGATATTGGTGGGATTTTCTGATAACACAAAGGGCTATAGATTGTATAACCCTACCACAAAGCAAATATGTACAAGCCGAGATGTCCATATCATGGAAAAGAATTTGAATGGTGCTCGTATCCAGATCCAGGAGGAGGTAAGAGAGTCAGATTTAAATAATAGGATTGTAGATAGCAGCTCTGAGACGAGCTCTACATTTGAAACACCTGTGCTGTCTGAGTGGGAGACTGAGGGCGAGGCATGTGATGAGAGTGATCCGAGCTACACTCCAGATCAGAACGTTCCTGCTGCGGAGGAGGCTGTTCGGAAGTCTGAAAGGCGCAGAAAGGCAAGGACATGGGATGACTTTGTCAGCTACTTTACAGGGAGGCCAGAGGGTTCAGTTCCAGTGGGAGATCCAGTGACGGTCCAGGAGGCTCTTTCCAGTCCTAACCGCAGCCAGTGGTTACGGGCTATGATCAAGGAAATGGACAGCTTTAGTGAAAACAGTGCATGGGACATTGTGGACTTACCGAAAGGACATACACCAGTGAAGTGTAAGTGGATCTTTAAAACTAAGTATAGTAATGATAACTGGCGCTTATAGAGCTAGACTAGTTGCCAAGGGTTTTAGCCAAAAACAGGGTATAGATTTCGATGAAACCTTCTCCCCAGTAGTTAAACATTCAACTTTAAGATTGTTACTAGCACTGTCTGTGCAATTTCAGTTTGAAATAATCCATTTGGATGTAGTCACAGCTTTTTTGAATGGCAAACTGGAAGAAGAGGTTTTCATGGAGATACCAGAGTGTTTTGATAGTAAAATCAGCACAAATGAAAAGAGTGTGTTAAAATTAAATCGTGCTATTTATGGCTTAAAACAATCTGCTCGTGTGTGGTATAAAGAAGTTGAACTTGTACTTATAGGTTTAGAGTATAAAAAATGTGAATATGAGTCATGTTTGTTTGTAAAACGTATAGGTAATTTCATTACAATCATTGCAGTATACGTTGACGATTTTTTTCTCTTTTCTAACTGTAAAGATGAAATCGATTTTGTAAAGGTTCATTTATCTACAAAATTTAAAATTAAGGATTTAGGCCAGGTTAAACAATGTTTAGGCATGAGGGTCAGAATAAATGATGACAAAAGTGAAATCTTATTAGACCAAGAACACTATATAAATCAGGTTCTGGATAGGTTTAATATGGGCGATTGTAAACCAGTAAATACACCCATGGAAAAGGGACTTCGCTTTGATAAGCCAGATCCTAGTGTTTGTCAAAAGGAACTGCCTTATCAACAGCTGTTGGGTAGTCTTATGTACATTTCAGTATTGACAAGGCCAGATATTACATTTGCTGTAAATTTTTTGAGTCAGTTTAATAATTGCTACACTGAAGAACATTGGAAGTGTGCTAAGAGATTACTTAGGTATTTGCAGGGGACCAAGGGATATTGTTTAGCTTATAAAAGAAATAGCAATTATGACTTAAGGGGATATGTTGATGCAGATTTTGCAAGTAATGAGATAGATAGGCGGTCATATACAGGGTTTGTGTTTATGTTGTCTGGTGGGGCTATTTCATGGGAATGTAACAAGCAAAAAACAGTAGCCTTAAGTAGTACTGAAGCCGAATACATGGCTATTTCAGAAGCTTCTAAAGAAGCTGTATTTTTTAGAAATTTGTTGTATGAAATTCTCAATAAGTTTTTGTGCATAAGTGTGTTTAATGATAACCAAAGTGCACAAAAATTAGCTTTGAACCCTATATGTCACAAGCGTTCTAAACATATAGACGTTCGCTACCATTTTATCCGAGAATTAATTGCAAATGGTTTTGTAAAGTTAAATTACTTACCTACGGATGAAATGCTGGCAGATGTCCTAACAAAGGCATTATGTTCTGTAAAGCATGCTAGGTTTACAACAGAATTAGGCTTAGGTTGTTAGATGTTTACAGTGAACTTAGATTAAGTTGTAATTAATTGGTTTAGATAAGTGGGAGTGTTAATATTAGGTATCTAAACCTATTAACGCCATCTACTGGTGGTCTGACTAAAGCGCCGTTTTCTGTATGTTGTGTTGCCTAACTGCTTGTAATATGTAATCTGTAAATACTGTATAAAATAAAGTAGTCGTTGACATGATGCTAACTGAACCGCGTGTCGTTTCATTTCATACCCTAATAATCCACTGTAAATTTCAGCAATAACAAACCATTTTTCTTAAAAAATATCAATAAATTAATGAGTTACTCCCAAAATATTGTAAAAAAAATGTTTACCCCTTTTTTAAATATTATAGAAAAATCAGAATGGAGAATGGATATGCAATGATAGGTACGGGTTTTCCCATTCCGATGAACTTTGAATGATTAAAAAATGTACATTATTGCCCAAGTAATGGAACAATTTGTCCGCATGCTTATAAGTAAATCCATGAAGATAGCGGCATTCTAGCGGTAGAACGGCAGCTGAAATGAGGGGACTTTTGAATCCCGTTATCTCAAAAACTATCGATGTTTGGAAAAAAATTATAAGAACCATTTTTGTAGACTACAAGGCTACCTTCATTTTGTGTCTTAACAAGAATTCTCCAATTCCCATATATTGGCAGATATTAGCGGGAAACCCATTTTTCGGGACTTGATTGGCCATTTTCAGCCCTTTCACACCTGTTAATGTTGAACATTGTACAGATTTATTTACAGCTTTGTCCCTTCATTTATTGGACTAAAGATCACATTTTATATTTTCAATGCTGTTTAAATGGTGTCAGACGACTGACTTAGAGTATGCAGTGGTCTTTTTATGTTTTCGACTGAAAACATCACCACCACCAAGTCAGTGGTCACATTTAGTACTTTGTGTAAGAAATGGTGATTTTTCACGTTACTGACAGGTGCTAGGGGTCATTTTTTTTTTTAATTTCAATGGATTCTTGGATGAACTTTGTTTTTAGGTGATTCACGATAGCTCACTTATTTTTATCTGGTAAAATCGATTTTGTACCATATTTAAGTATTGTTTTGGAGAAAAGTAGTTCTAGTATTCTTGTTTTGTATAGTTAGTATTATTATTTTCTATATCCGTTGTTGCATGGTACCGCATAAGGTACGTGTGTTTCCAGACTTATGTCTTTCGAATTTCGATATCGCGTCTGATATGAATTGAAAGTTGCGGTGATATTGTTTCTGCGTAAAAGTATTACTATTTTTCCCTAGTCCCTCTGATTCGGCAAGTTCACTTCTTGCTTCCTCCCCATCTTCTTGGCAATTGGGTCGCACATTTATCCGGTAGTAAATCTAGACGGCTCCCAGAGAAGAAAAAGAAGAAGCGGGTAAACATCGCTTTGTAGCTTTTAACCCTTATCACTCCTTACCACACTGGAGCATAGAGCATGCTGCTACCAAGACCTAAGATATTTCGGGTTGTTCTCGTCAGAGTTGAGATTAACTTTTCTATTTTAATAACCGTCTGTTTAATGTGTTCTTTGAAAGCGAAATTATGGTCTACCCAGATTCCAAGATATTTTGTGGTTGCTGAAGGAGTTATATTTCATGCTCCCAGTTTAATTTTTTTCCGGAATAAAGATATATTTTTTAAAACTATTTTTAAAAATTACTTCTTAAAAAAATGTATAAAGAGCTAGGCTGCTCTTGCAATAATAATAATAACAAAAACAGGAAAACATATAAGTTTTAATTTTTTATAAAATTGACTTATTTTTAAATTATAGATATAAATTAATTTTTTTTATTAAAATTTTAGTATTTACTTATATAAAACTTAATACTTTTTTAATACAAAGCCTCTTTTAGCTCCCCCTCTAAAGTTTTATTAAACTAAACTTACTTATAATATTCTTCTTGTTTAGCATTAAACTGCTCTCCAATCATATTAAATATCTTATGAGAAAATACATAAACGCCACAGTTTATTAGAGTAGACACATATGAACTGGGTTTCTCCACATAATGAGTAACTTCATTTTTGTTTTTATCTATTACCATACACCCATAATTTAGCGACTGTTGTCGTGTACCCTCTGTGCTCATAACTGATACCTAAAAGTATTTTCACGTATATAGGGTGATTTAGAACTTATCCCTACAAAAAATAGGGCTACATTGATCATGAGTAACTCAATAGATATAAACAAAAAATACAAATGTTTAAAAAATGGCTAAAAATATCAAAAAAATATTCTATTTACAGGCTACTTAACTTAGCTGGGTGATTATAATTAACTGCTCGGCGAATGCATAAAATAAATATCGTCGATTGCAACGGAAATAAATTTGGAATTACTTTTAAAAATAGCTTAATAATAGATATAAAAGCGAAAGTTCACTTATTCATCCATTCATTTATTAATTTATGCATTCATACACTGACTAATCACGAAATCTCGAAAACTACCTGACCTATGAAGATTAAATTTAGCATGGAAGTAGATTATAAGTAGGAGTCGTCAGCTAAGAAAGGATTTTAGGAAACTTCCCTCCCCCCCCCTAAACCCTGAGAGAATGATGGGTGGTGGTGAAAGTTTGTATGGAACTTCGTTCTAGACATAGAAGTATGAAAATTAATATGTTTGCTATTGTTTACGATTAAAAATGATTTGTTTTACTACCTGAACTATGAAGATGAAATTTGACACGGTGGTAGATTATGAGTAGGAGACTCAGCTAAAAAAGAATACCAGGAAACTCCTCCCTAAAGAGAGGGAATGGAGGAAATGATTGTTTGTATGAGAAATTAGTTATTTCTGGAGTTAGAATTATCAAAATGTAAGCACTTTTTACACAAATAAATAATTTAAACGAGAGAGAGTGGATAAAAAAAACAGCCAAAATCGTGTAGTCCACACGGCCGAAAAGTTAGTAATAAAAGATTTTTAATAAAAGATACAATTGTGTCTTTTATTTGTGAGGCAGGCAAAAATAAAGATTTGAAAATGTGCCTAAACATTAGTGTTAACAGATTGAAATAAACGCAAATTGGACTGGTTAGCACAAATGTACATACAAATCAGACCACAAAGGGCCACATTTTAAATAGTTATTATACTCTAGTTTTTAATAAACAAATCTAAATTTAATATTATTTTCTGTGTTTAATATAAACCGTTACACTGTAATTTGGCAGAAATATTTCTCGCGTAATTTTAAATACAAAAATACCATACACATTAACAGAAATGGTCCCATAAAATTTCTAAAATACCAATTGTTTTTTTGACGGTTGTGATTTAAAAAAATAATATATGTTTAAAAAATTGTTCCGCGCTTTACTGAAATTTTTTGTTTAAATGAAACGTAGTTTAAATGGGCTTACCAAAGCTGTAGACGCTCTTTCTTTATGAAATTGATACAGCTCTCTTAAAGGAAAATCAGCACAAACATCACCATTCATTACAAAAAATGCATCAGGAGTACCTGATCGGATTTGATCTCGAAAATGATACAAACCGCCGGCAGTTCCTAAAGCAGTGAATTCCTGGAGATACCTAAAATAAACATTTCCTATTAAGATTATTAACTGATATGGCAAAACCACTTATTGTCAGTCTAGTTACAAGAATCTGAGCCTATATACCTTTATTAGCAGTCAAACTATTTTTTTTCTAGCTTGAAAAAAAACTTTTGGCAATATTCTATATTTAAAAATTCTGTTTAAACCTAATAAACTGAACTTACTTAATTGTAATGTTATACTGCAATTGCATATCATTTACAAACTGTTGTAACTGAGAAGTTGGATAAAAACCTATTATTAAAATCTCCTTTACTTCATTAATAGCGGTACAAGCTTCAATATGATGCTGAATAATTGGTAAACCAGCTACAGGAAATAGTGGTTTAGGAATATCCAGAGATAATGGACGAAATCTGGTCCCTAAAACAAAAATGTAAATATATTTTGGATGGTAAAACACAAAGCTCATATCAAAAAATTACGCAAACCAATTTTTTTGGCCGGGAGAGTCAGGCAAACCTTTTAAAGTGTGTGATGAGGGAGAAAATTTCTTCCTTATATGTGATATAGTTTTTTTTATTTTCTTTCTTTTAATGTCTTCTTTAAGAATATCTTTGTTTGCGGGCTTAGAAACGGCCAGAAATATCCATTCACTCCGAACTCATTTTCGATAAATAGAATTAAAATCAATAAATATACTTTAGAATAAATATTTTTTGTAGAAATACTGTTGTTTCAGAAATACTGTTGTTATATATATATATATATATATATATATATATATATATATATATATATATATATATATATATATATATATATATATATATATATATATATATATATATATATATATATATATATATATATATATATATATATATTATAATATTTACTGTTCATATGAAAGCTAAATTCTTTCTATTACAAAGGAAAACGTATCCTTTAAATTTCCGTAGAGCTGTCTTAAGTGAGAAAAAAATACAAAACTAATTTACGGAAAAAGCTGAGAGCAAAAAGTTTAATATAACTTTTTAAATAAAAGATAAGCACAGTAATAGTATTGCAATCTTAATAACACTTTATACTGAATGCATTCAGCTGTGCTCCCCCAAATACTTTTTATCACTAGTCTTAAAATCTTTAGTAATTAATGAGTTTTTGGAAAGAAATTGAAGAGTGCAGGTAAGTGATCTAAGTGCCAAAATACTTTTTTTTTCGTTTTCTATCTGCTAATATATCCTATGTGTAAGTGCTAATGTTCTACTATGAGATCTAAGTTCCAATTTCACCCTGGTTGTGAAACGAAGTCTAGAGATTGGGCCACCTCTATTTCCAGCATTAATCGATCTTAGTGCCGACACGCAGGTTGACATTTCGTTGTTAGAATCGATTTTTATTGTCTGTGTTTTTATGTTTTAAAGTAAATACAATGAATTCTAGAGCGTTCAGTGATAAAGAAAAAAATGTATATAAGCAACAACTGCGCGGGGCAACTGAAAATCCAAATTTTCGTTTTCTTATACATGTTCTCGGTTGCTTATAAATATTTTGACATGACGCACATCAATTATACATTTTTAGTTTCCGGGCATAGGTTTTTAATATTCGGATAGAGATTTTGACCTTATTGAGAAAGAACAAAACGTTTGAAGCTTCAGACAGTAAATGATGTAAAAATGGTAGCTGCTGGTCATACAGACTGTTTGATATGAGTCAATGTACTATTATTATTTTACTGAAATATTATGAAAATATATAGATAACTCTGAACTTGGCTTTACTCAAGCATCATGGTTGTGTGTGATGAAAGAAAAGCCAGAAGTGTCGTTTATTAAAAAAGGGTGTGACTGTTCGAAATTTAAAGTCGGCAGAGCTCTTAGCTTTGCCTGGTGTTCATCAAATGAATGAAGGTGAGAAAAAAGAACTTCGCACAACGCTTCAATTCATTAACCATGAAAATAGAGCATTTTTTACTTTTATTCGAGATTTATAATGATATATTGTTTTTGAGGACTTAGATCATTTCCATTTTTTCTTCATTTATTTCGCTTTGCCAAAGATCTTTGGTGTACTAACACTAAATATGTATTTCATTTCTGTGTTTGTTAATAAAGCCCAATTTCCATAAAAAGTTGTATATTTGTTTTATTTTCTTTGTTTTGTAAGTTTTCTTTGATTTCTGCCAATTTTTTAATTTTGGCTCTCAGATCACTTAGTTCAGCCACTCTACAATTAATAAAAATAATTTTTTTATTGTGCTGTTGGGATGGATAAGAACTAAAAATATAAATAACCATTTAAAATTGTGTATTAAGTAAAGTATTGGTAATTTTTAAAACAGGATAGGATTATTTTAAGTTTCCTGTCTGGTTCTGTTAATATTGTGTAAATATGACTAAGTAATGCTTTAGTTTTTCTTAAAAAAAAACATTGATGGTTTCTATTTATTTGTATAACATCTAAAGCCAGTTACAGAATTAGAATATAAAGTAAGAGTAAAACTTGTGCCATATGTCACCTCTCTAAGTGTTCAAAATGATATCTGTAACTACCAATCCTGATGTAAGAGAAGCTTTCCCTATATAATTTTTATAATTAGTCTTATATTAAAAGGATAAATAATGTGTTAAATAATTAAAAGACGCTACAGGCTGTTTTAAAATACGTGGTACATTACTTAATGGGAGATTCCTTAGCCAAAAATAAGATAAAAATGTTATATAAACATATCTCCAAGGGCTTCATTTCTAGGATACAGGGTGTGAAAGAAACTATTTCAGAATTGGGATTTTCCCCTTATTTTCAAATGAGGGTTTTTGATTTTAAATAAGACTGGGTACAGTTAGAAAATTGACCGAAATACACACACACACAGACCAAAAGGAACTATTGCTCAGACAAAGAAAGAATGAGGTCATGTAATTTAGCCAGCCGGAGTGTTCCCAGTCCGTCTTCACCTCAGGCAAATAATACAAGGCTAGGAAAAGATAAATGTGATAGTTTAAATTTTAAAAAATATTTTAGATTTTAAGGAAAGTGATGAGCTTTAATAAAGTGCCTCTTTAAATGCATAAGAATAATTAGGTAAGTGAAAGCATCTGTTAATCAAATAATTTTTTTGATTTGTCATCATTATATCAGATAAACCAATTTTATTTAAAAATAAGATAAATGTAAAGAATTTTCTTGTAATACCATTTTAGAAAAAAAAAGTTTTTGCATGCTTTTAGAAAAAGTCTTTGTAGAACTCGTGGGGATGAAAATAACTTATATAGCATTTGGGTTAATCTCTTAAAATTAGGTTGTTCTAAAAACGAATAAAATGGATATGCTTACAGGTTTAAATAATAAACTTTCAGAAGCTTAATGTACTAACATAATTTTAACTTCTGTTATTTTAAAAAAGTTAACTTCTACCATTACACACAAAACATAAAATATTTTCTTTTGACTAATTATTTCATTTAATATCCATTTCTGTTTCAGTAATATTAAAAGTTGTCGACTATAGGCCTTTTTTATTCTAATTATAGGCTTGTCTTTAAGCTTACTTGAGCATACCTATTTACTTTACAAATATATGTAGAAATATTTTTAAAAAATCTTATTTTTACCTACTTCTCTGTTTTGCTATTTTTTTTTGGGAAGGTTTTTTTGAAATTAATTATGTCAAAATTTATAATTTATTCCTAATATTAACACATTTAGTACCTAAAATGAAAGTCAAAATAAATATTTTCATTATTTTCCTTTTATTTTTTTCGTAAAGATAGATAACTTTTAATTAGAGCGCGAGTTCTGCAAGCATGTTAAGGGCTGAGATCATTAATCGCCAGTTAATGCCCAACTTAAATTGTGGAAATCATAATTTTTTTAAATTTATTTTTGGAATTTAAGGCTATAGTTTTGTATTTTTGTTTGGCGTTTGTTTTCATGCAAAAATTGTAATATTAACCAACTTAAAAAAATTGTTACATATTTTTACAATTTTAGAAGAAACTTTTTGGAATTAACTATTTTGTTCTATAAATGCCTCAATTTACCCATGTTTCTGTATTTCTAATAGACAAAACAGCATTGTGAATTTTTAGTTGCCTCTACTATACTCGTTTATTAATAAAAAATCATGCATTAATGAGGGATATTAATGATTTTGTATACATTAATTAACCAACTTAAAAAAAAAAAATTGTTTTACATATTAACATATTACAAGTTTTAGAAGAAACTTAAGTTAAACCAGCTCAACTATGGAATATTTTTCTATTTCTTTTGTTCTTGTATTTAGTATGTCTTAAATGTCCTCAATTTACTCTTTTACAACCTTGGCCATACTGTTATTTCTAATAGACAAAACAGAGTACATCTATGTACAATTTTTTATATACTCTGCAAAGTTTTGGAGCTGATTTTTTTTTCTCCAAGTAAAGATTGTGAGCACAGAAAGGAACTTCCAGAAATGTAATAATTTCATGTATGTTTTATTATTTCTGTGGTGTATATATATATATATATATATATATATATATATATATATATATATATATATATATATATATATATATATATATATATATATATATATATATATATATATATATATATATATATATATATATATATATAGATATATATATATATATATATATATATATATATATATATATATATATATATATATATATATATATATATATATATATATATATATATATATATATATATATATATATATATATATATATATATATATATATATATATATATATATATATATATATATATATATATATATATATATATATATATATATATATATATATATATATATATATATATATATATATATATATATATATATATATATATATATATATATATATGCTATATATATATATATATATATATATATATATATATATATATATATATATATATATATATATATATATATATATATATATATATATATATATATATATATATATATATATATATATATATATATATATATATATATATATATATATATATATATATATATATATATATATATATATATATATATATATATATATATATATATATTATATATATATATATATATATATATATATATATATATATATATATATATATATATATATATATATATATATATATATATATATATATATATATATATATATATATATATATATATATATATATATATATATATATATATATATATATATATATATATATATATATATATATATATATATATATATATATATATATATATATATATATATATATATATATATATATATATATATATATATATATATATATATATATATATATATATATATATATATTTATATGCTTGTTTGGTTGCAGAAAAATTGAAGAGATTGTGACTATTAGCATCCAGGTGGTGCGAAATTGTAATGTTACTTAATAAGCAAGAAAATTCTATAAATTAGGTTAGATAAAAACTTTAAGAACAAACAAATTAATTTTGGTGTTTTTTTATTATTTTATGGATTTAGGTGCCTGAGCCCACGTGACCATAAATCTGCTTGACTGTCACCTCAAAGCAAATTTAAAAATGTAGTTATTGTGATATTAACACTATGTGGTCAGGGGCTGATAAAATGACCTGTGAGTAAAATACTATATCTGTATGCTTAAAAATCATTGACACATAAATTATAAGAAATGAGTAAAACAAATAGAAGCACACCAAAAATGACAGAGTTATAAAGGGCGTATGTGCCCATAGTCGTGCCCATATATATTTCATTGTTAACTGTAACCCACTGAATTGGTTTTCTTTCTGACAGTACCTACTAAATGTGTGTAACAAAAAAATGGTAAAAACCGCAGAAAACTTACTACCTCGCTTACTACCATTCATTATACTAAAAAGCTAAAAAAAAACAACCACAACAGGGGAAGGTACTCAAATTACCCAATTCTGTACAGATAAGTCTTCAAAATATACATTTTTTTAATAAAAGTGTAGAGTGTAGGTAAACCTGAAAGAGAAACAAGAATGTCTCATACCTTTTTGGGGACCTCCAATTAATACTACTGCTTTTATCATCTCTTATTTTAAAATTGTGGAAACAGCTGTAAAATATATATTAGAAAAATTACTTATCAAAATTACACGTAAACATAGATTAAAGGAGCACGTAAACAAATTCTATGAACTTTAAAAACAACTACTGATCATTAAAGCTTCGTCATTGGACATTTACCAAAAGAAGTAGAGGTCCGTTAATTTCAGCGAAAAGAAGGCAAGCATTTACTTATAGAGGCAGCCTTGCCGCTCATCAGTGCGAACAAGAAAAATTAAAGTATAACGTTTGGGTGCTTTTCAACTACAGAGCACACTGCGTATTAATACCGCATTAGTGCGCATTAATTAAAATAGCCAAGACCGACTATGCGAGGCAGTGCGATAGTTAAAACACTCAATGTTGAGCATTGTGCAGTATAAAGAGCTTTTGTGCGGTAATTGAAAAACACCCAATATCACTCGCTGCATAAAATATACCAAATAATACTCCCTGTTCATGCTGATATTGGTCAAGGTCAAGGGTGGTAAACTTAACAAGGGGTGCTCGATTTTTACTATTTGTCCGCAGATATAGGTTATGTTTGGACGTCACCCGTTTGCCCATTTTGCCCAGAAGGTAGATTTATTTTATTAATTTTTGTTAAATATTCAACTTTTAAAAACTATTTTGGATATACACTTACTACTAGAACTGTAATGTATAATATTTAAAAAAATTAAAACTATATTACTTGTAAACAAACAAACAGGCAAACGGATTACGTCACAAATACCGAATTGACATTTAAATTGACTTATGTGGGCTTAAATGGGATCGAGCACTCCTTGTTAGGTTTATCAGCCTTGGGTCAAGCTCATGTTTAATTGAGTAACTGCCTCGAAAGTTGCGAAAAGGTCGATTTTAAATAATTTTGGTATACGGAGTTTTTTTTTGGGGCGCTGATCACGAATCTGAAAGAATCAAACTTGAAAATGAAACTAACCTCATTTTCACTATTCCTCTTTTTTTCACACAGTTCTTGTTTTTACACTAATTTGGTACACGATGCTTTAAAATTACTTTATAAAAACTTTGTATACAGGGTGATTCCTAAGTTGACGCTTTTTTTTATAGTGTATATGGAACTCATTAAAATAAACAACTTTTTTTAAAAAAACTTTGGTAATTGTCTCGAAAGTTGCCTCCTCTCCGATTTTGACCAAATTTGGTATACGGGGGTTTTTTGGGGCTCTGAGTACGAATCTGAAAAAATATTTTTTTGGCAACGTTTCGTTTTCAAGATATTCATCCTCAAAGTTGAAAACCAAACTAACCATATTTACACTATTCCTCCTTCTTTTTGCATAGAATTCTTGATTTTTACACTAAATTGGCACATAATATTTTAAAAACACTTTTTAAAAACTTGTTTTTATATCTATTTTACACCTTTTTTCCATTTAATTGCAAACCTCCACTTTCACACGTCGGATAGTGGCCGCAACCATGTATACACTAGGGAATCATGGCCGCCTCGCTTGAAAGTGAAGCTTCGCAATTTAATGTAAAATATCTAAAAATATAAGGTTTTAAAGGGTGCTTATAAAATATTGTGTGTCACTTTATATATAAATCAAGAATTGTGTACAAAAAGAATTCCCCCTTCTGTGAAAATAAGGTTAGTTTGATTTTCAACTTTGATGATGAATATCTCCAAAACGAAACTTTGCCGAAAAAATATTTTTTCAGATTCGTAATCAGCGCCCCAAAAAAAGCCCGTATATCAAATTTGGCCAAAATCGGAGAGGAGGCAACTTTCGAGACAATTACCAAAACTTTTTTCAAAATACTAAAAAATAAGGAACTTACATTCATTTATTGTGGCAAATATGATCTGTTTTAAGTAAGTTGTCACCTCCCGAGAAGTCTTTAGGCTGTGCTGCTTGGAAACGTTAAATGTGATTTTCCCGCAATATTTTCCACTCTTTTTTTTTATTAAACCGACCTGACTTGCAATGACCCGACTACTTGGGTCCAGAATTAACGACGCTTTCCATATATAAGGAACATATCCACGTATTTATTGTTTTTAGATTGTGCCATTTTCGCGATTTAACAATGATTTAAAATTAAAATTAATTCTCGCCTTGTCAGGTTAAAGCAATTTAGTCAAGCGACTGAGTCATACCGTGTGATTAAAGGGGCAAAAAACAAGTGTAAATAAGAAATAAACTATTTGTTTATGCTCAGGCCCGCACTAGCCACACTTTTAAATAAATTTATGTAGCTTTGTTATTTTTGGGTTTTTGTAAAAATGTTATTTAAAAAAGTTGCCTATTTTAACGAGTTTAATACACAGTTAAAAAAAAAGCGTCAACTTATGAATCACCCTGTATACAAGAGATAGGAGCACCCATTGCGCAACCATCCAGTTGTTGATAAAATTCATTTTTATATTGGACCTAATTATTGTTAAGAATTGAATTTATAGCCTTCGTAACGTCAATACATAATAATGTATTCCAATTTCTTTCAATAATATTAGCCGGATTGTTAGGAATATTTGTGTAGAACGACACAACGTCAAGACATGTGTAATCGTTTGGTAACTTAACCATGTCAATAAACTTTTTAGAGTCAAATATGTGTCCTACAATAGATAGATATTTAGACAATTTTATAAAAACGAGACTGAACGTGCGAGACAATTGGTCTGAGTCGTATAATAGCACTTTTATGTAATTTGAGCAATCCATAAATTCTGGGTGCACTGCATTATGAATCATTAATTGATTTTTATTGGACTAGACTTTTAAGAAATTTGTTATTTTTGTGTTGGAAAGAGTTAGTTGCATGAGAACGTAACTTTTTAAGTCGCTAGGAGGAACAATCATTTTTTTGTCGTAATTATTGGTATTCATAACTAAGGGGTTTTCTTACTTTTGTCTGGTTGTAGGACTATTATT